>JAAGKR010007154.1:7611-38513 GCA_011419295.1 Clarias macrocephalus | reverse complement strand
CAGTCTTAGTCAAATAACATTAAACAATTAAATTCTAATAAAATATAGGTAATCCCTGACTTACGAATGAGTTCCGTTCCAGGAGCATGTTCGTTAATCTGATTTGTTCATACAGTAAGTCCGACAAAGTGAGCCTTGTATGCCTTTGGTATGAATATACCCCACACTGTCATCATGTGCCCAAAAACTATAACTGCACCTAAGGAAATGAATCACACACGTCAAATGTAAGTGTTGTATCTGCACCTTTACATCGCGAGAGGAATCCCGGACACCATTTTGTCTCAGCACTGTTTTCCACTGTTTTCCAGTCTCAGTGAAGACCTCCAGAGTCCTGCAATGAAGCCGAAAACTCCATGTCAGCAGTTACCTCCGCCAGCTTGTGTCTCTGCAGGGCTGGTACTGTATAGTGCTGCTTCACGTGGGTTTCACTAGTAAGTCGCAGTGCAGGTAAGTCTTCACAGCTTTTTTTTTTTTTCATCCCAGTGCAGAAATCACAGACAACATCAGCACAAACAGTTCATAGCTGATGCTCCAACTGGAGCATCAAGGAAAAACGCACTTGCAGGAATTACAGTACATATAGAAAATAAGGTTGGTATTTTACATTTTAGCACTGCGGAAGACACAGCACAGTATACAGGTTTACCGTTACAGTTTTTTTTGTAAGTGTAATGTATTAAGCTGAGTTTGAAATGAAATTTAAGTGTTTTGGGAGCATATTTAGGTTTTAAACTATAAACAGTAGACATTTATGGTAATTTTTTGACCACATCTAAAATTTGTAGTTTTTCACTTTTCACTGGTCGGCAAATAATTATAAAATAGTTATGTTTTAATAATTATAAAAAATTATAAAAAAATTATAAAATAATAATTATGCAATATTCTGCACTGTGCCTATTTTTATTACCTTTTTAATTCTGTTCTGTAATTTAAAGGACAGGAATTCTTATTGCTACAGCACACAAACATTTTCTAAACAATTTTAGCAAAATACAGTAAGTCCTCTACATACGGACGAGTTCGATTCCGAGAGATCGTTCGTAAGTCTAATTTGTTCCCAAATCCAAAAACATTGTCTAGGTACTAGGATACTAACATAATTGGAAATACACAGTATGTTACAGAACAATGTTCTTTAGAATCGTGCCCATGGTTAAACGATGCATGTTCAAAGAACAAGCAACGTCTGCCATCTTTTCACCTCGCTTCATTCTCTCAATTATTTTCTACCTTGTCTCCATTGTTTTTGCTTGGCGCTTCATCGCCGCTGCTTTTATTCTCCCTTTTGGTGTAATTCGCTTGAACATGTGCAAATGCATGTTTGTATCTTCAAAAGTTTGTAGCTCGAGCGTTTGTATAGGGGACTCACTGTAGTGTATATTATATACAAGATTGCTTTTTGCTAAATGACCTTTTGTCTCCTGGAAATTGCCTTCCAGGTCCTAGCAGATAGGAGATAATTATATAATTGCAGAAAATTATGAAATACAACTGAGTCATTCTTTTGTTTGGCATTGTTGATATTCATTGCCCTGCGATGGATTGGCACCATGTCCAGGGTGTACCCTGCCTCGTGCCCTAAGCCTCCTGGTATAGGCTCCAGGTCCCCGTGACCCTGAATACAGGATTAACCAGCATAGAAGATGAATGAGTGTTGATATTCATGATAATAATGCAGTGATTTACTGAGTGTTTAAAAAATACTCTCAATCCTAGTCTCTACTCTCAATACTCAGCACAAAACGGTGGCTGATGGGGAAGCCAATGTGAGGCCAAGGGTCACTTTGCAGGTACAGTAGCTAAATGTAAAGTTTCTCTCTTGTCAGAATAAATACATTCTTGAACATTTGCTCCACACTGGGGTAACATTAAGTGACTTAATGAGTTTGAGAGGGAAATGTTGCTTTTATTCTTCAGCTGTAAACTCCATGAGAACATCTCTCTAGTCTAGATTTTCATCTACTGGTTCTCCAGCTGAAGGAGGACCGATCTGCTTGTACAGTAATTTCATACCGAGTAAAGCACCATAGATGAGTCTGAATTCTTGTAACCAATTGTAACACAGAAGGTGGGATTTATTGGAAAAAATAGGAAGTCGTTCTCAGAGTTGAAGAAAAATACTTTTTCCACTGTTATATTTCTTTACAGCAAGAAGAACCACTTTGCACATGTCAAAAGAAGTAACATTCTGATCAAATAGTTTGAACATGAAAACACCCTACTTATCAATCAGCATTCATCTAATCATTTAAGTTGAAATCTCTAATCAGAATGATTTAAATTTGATATGCAATCTGTATGACTGCTTTAAAAAAAGTACATAAAATCAGAATGGCCTTTATTACATGTAGTGAAGGTTAATGCACAAATCAAAACAAATTCAATTCAGTTCAGTTCAAAGAATTTTTATTTATCCCCAGTCATGTGACATTAGGAAAAGTATTTATGTAAACATTTTATATACAAACCTACAAAAACGTTTTCTTCTTTTTCTTATGTTTTACTGATTACAATTACACATTGCATGGTTCACTAATCTTGGCTTGATTATCCACTATGAAAGGCTCTTTCTCCCTGAGGATTTTATACAATTCTGCTTTCACAGCATATGGCTGCAGAAATAGCATTAGGTTTGTACTGAAATATTTTATTTAATAGAAAAACTTAATTTTCATATTTAAATGAGTTTTATATTTAGCATTTCATAAAAAAATAATAGTAATAATGAACAAAACATAATTAAATCCATCATTGGTTAAGAAGAATACACATGAAATAATTACAAAAGACTGCTGCACATATCTTTTTCACCCAGTTTGGCTGAGGTTCTGTCTGTACCTGATGGGACAGACAGAAGACAGAAGAACTTGTGAATTTGACACTACATGATTAATATACTGTACTGTACACCCAGACCTATGGTTTCTGAAAACAAGTTCAGATCACCTGTTCATATTTAGCAGCCTGTAGGGGTGTTTCAATCTGAGCTACATGTACAATGGACCACAGAACCCATTGTGACTGTCGTGTCGCAGAGTGGATCGTTTTTCAAATCGGCAAGAAATATATAGTTTTGCTTTCCCTTTATTATTTATAGCACTCAAGGCATTAACATTTAAAGCGACAAAAGCACTATTCGGACGGGACTAGTTTTACTGGGGGACGTTAGAGAAATTTCTGTTCCACAGAGTTACTTTGTGATTTTAATCCCGTCCGAATCTGCCATGTCTGTCTTTTTCTCACACGACCTCTGTAAAAATTCCAGAGCAAATTACCTATTGTTTTTTAGCAAACTTGGCGGTCCTCTGAGAAATCTAATCCCGTCCGAATGCGAATGTCTGTGTTTGCCGAAAATGTTTTTTTCCGAAACGCCTTTTATTGTGTGTTTTGGTCAACGTGAACTACCGTACAATCTTGTGCAACGCCCACATGTAAATCACAGACACGCCCACCTCCGTAATAAACATGGAGATGTTAGTCCCGTCCGAATCCATACATGAAATGACAGACGTCGGCTGAAAAAAATTCAAACTAGTAAAACTAGTCCCGTTCGATAGTGCTAAAGTTATGTCCATGATCTTACAGGAAAACATTCAAGATGATCAGTGTTTATATAAAATCTTTATATATTCAATACACAACTAGTAAAGCGCAATATCAATAAATAGTGTGTAAATATACATGATTAATACAGTTAGCTGCCTTTAAAATCTGTTGACGTAACTAATACAAGTCGAGCGTGTATCATGTAAATCAAACTTCACTTCTATTTTAAATTGTACTTGTGGTTATTGATTGTAAAGTGGGCTGTAACTACCACTCATTTTCCAAGCTAAAGAAATATCATTGGAGAAATCACACCAACAAGTAAATATAGCACCCACTACGAGCCCACAAGATACAAATTTCATGTGCCACATGCACCATGTCACTCACTAGTGTGTGAATGTAGCGAATGGTTGCATTAACTCACAGTCTACGCTAGGAATTAAAAAAGCCCCAGGATCATTTCTACATACCATTCTGTGAATTGTCCAACCTCAAACCAACTAAGCTATTTCTATGTAGATGCTAAAAGCAATATTACAGTATATTGATATTGTTTTACTTGGGGGTTGGCGTAATGGGCCGATTAAGGAGTGGTGAGTCCGCTAAGAAAGGAAATGTGCAGTGACATGCTGTGCTTTTCTTTTTTGTCCAGAGTGACTTCATTCATTTACATTCACGGCATTTGGCCAAGGAAGGAGCCTGTACTCGTCTTTGAGTGCCATCAGTTGAGAGCTACTCTGAGGAAGATTGATATCTCCAAAGCAGCAGGACCAGACAGGGTGTCAGGCTGCATACTGAAGTCATGGGATATTCAACAAAATCTTCAACCTGTCCCTTCAGGAGGCTGTAGTCCCCACATGCAAATCCACAAGCAGTCAGGTGTCTCAATGATTATCGCCCAGTTGCCCGGACTCCAATTGTAAAGTGCATTACGATGCTTGAAATATCTCACATCAAAGCCAACATCCCCACAGATCTGAACAGCCACCATCTTGCCTACCAGGGGAAAAAGATCAACAGGGGATGCAATCTTGATTGCACTTCTCACGGGCCAGTACCATCTGGATCATCATAACACAACACTATCCTCTAGGGAGAGTCACCTCCACCAGCACCAGCCAAATGCGACAACCCTTCAGTTCATCACCACACTGGCCACATGCTGCTTCCAACCCATCACTTTAAGATCCCTCATCATTTCATGAAAGGGTCCCCCCTCCACAGGCTGATCCTCTGACCCCCTTCCCCAGAATTTATATAAAAAAGTGTTAGTCAACTCAAGACTCAGTTCACCCACCCTTTTTTAAATCAATGGTATGCACTGACGGAATAAATCAGTGTATAAAAGACGTAACTCTGTCACCCCACTGACACCAGTCACTGATAAATGTGCTTACCTTTTAGTACTAAGGCCGTATGAGGCTTCCACACCATCAGTCCCTTTTCATCCAAAAGACTTTTCATCACTCATCATTTCCTTCGCCATTAGACGGTCTGCAATCTCCATTACAGAGTGAAGCCTCTGAATGAGCTTTTCCCTGTGTTTAAGTCAGCACCTAAAATGCAGGTGATAATCAAATTACTGCAAACATTAATCTAACATTGTACAAAGCATCATGTGTCTGCTGCAACAGGATTACAATATTTTATTTAACAGAAAATTAAAACTTTTAATTATTATATTTGAGTGGGTCTCATATTAAGCATTTTATATACATATTTAAAAGACAAAGACAAACTAAAAGACAAACCATAATTTAAAGTGTTCCTGATAAAAAATAAAAAAAAAATAATATTAAAAGATGTCCATACTGTACCTGTAAAATCTAATGTGAGTGAGGCTCTCGCTGTACCTGATGTGACAAAACAGAATGCAAGACATGATAGTTTAAAACTATTGTCATTAATATAAACATATATGAGTGATAATATGTCATAAAAGTCATAATATACCATTATGCATAAATGTATTTATTTACAATATTAATATTATCCGTATTTCGGTCGGACAGTCATTTACAGATGATCCCTAACTGCTGCTGTTGCTCAGCATCTGGCACATAACTGCTCATAACTTTCCTTTTACTCAATATTTTGATTAAATTTATGGTGCAGTTTCAGTTTTTATAGTGTACAAACCATTATTTTGTAGTAAGCCATGCCGTGTTGTTTGTTTGTTGAGGATTGTTGCAATTTCTAGGTGTATTTCAGTTATATAACGGAGTTTTCGGCCGTTTCTACGTCTTACACATACTCTGTGCATGCACAGAAAACTATTGCATTGATTGGCTCTGCTGAGTGATGCGTTTAGCCACGCCCACCTCGAGGAAAACACACTGACTTGATTGGCTCTGTTGGGTGACGCTTGTAGCCCAGCCCACCTCGAGGGAAAAAAGTGCTATATTCGTCTAAAAAAAAACAGCTCTGCCTTCTGTGACATAATCTGGCACGTAACCGCTTATAACTTCCCTCCTACACAACAGGGGTTGCCTGTGCCACGGGCGGGAGAATTTAAAAATGCTCCATCATTTGTGAGAATCTGTAAAGAGTCCAGTTTGATTTATGTACACTCACAATGTCAACAAAACATTGTGCTTTTATAAAATAAGGGAAATAAACACTTTCAGCAGTCTCAGTCTCTGCCAATATCTTCCTGAAATGACAGGACACGCCCCCACGTTATTCACAGGAAAAACAGTATGGGTAATCTACATACAAGACCACGCCCCTTGAGAAAGGACACGCTATTCACAGGGGCAACAGTTTGGGTAATCTACACATAAATCCACGCCCCCAACACTCAGATTCAGTGAGTTTCCTGCGCCTGTGGAAGATGGCACATGCCGTATAGCTGTATATCCAGTGGGAGGAGTTTAGCTTTTCCCCAGAACAACACTGAGACTCCAATGGAGAACAGATATGTTTTGAAGAGTGAACTACTGCAGCAGAGGATACTCAAGCAAGCTGTTACGATGAGTAAGTTATAAAGTCTTATATAATTCTTATTCTGATGACATAAAACTAATATCATTCTTTGTTTTTTCTAGTTTTGCCCTTGAAACATTGTCTTACAATTTTACTCACATAGTTTAGGTTAGCATATAGAAAACACTACTTATTATGATAACATGTTGCCTTATGTACAGTAAATTAACTCACACGGTGGCTAAGCTAATGCCTCATTTAGCTAACAGATGCCTGTAAATATCAGCATTGGTGTAAATGTTCTAATGTATTTCAGCCCATTTTGGATAGCTTTAATTTACGGTAGTTAATATATATTTACCTCAGTTCTGGTTAGCTTATTACACTGCTATCTATAATGTTATTTAGCACAAACATGTTAGCTCTCTGTGGCTAAAATACTGCCTTATGTAGCTAAACGACATGTAAGCAATGTATTTTGTTTAGGTTGCGTTTAAATATCTACTCAGCAGTATAATACATTTGGTCCACCATTTCTTATAAAAATTTGCAGATTTTATACAGCAGATTTTATTTCCTACCTGAATCCCTCACTGGTGTTGAGGAAGTGATAGTTGAAAGGATCAACCAAATATACTTCCACATTTTTTGTAACATACCCCACAGTATAATACTCTCTCTCGCTCAGGATTGTGTGGGAACGATGCACTCATTCGCTAACCCAGTGCATATTCCAGCCCAGCCACGTAATTCACAGTTTTTAAAGCTCTGCTTGGTGTTCAGATTGAAGATTTTACAATTAAAAACACATAAGGATCAATTTAGAGTATTTTGCGAACTTCCAAGACTGCATTCAAAAAAGCTAAACTCATGATTACAAAGTAAATAATAAAATCTTTAGTGCATAGATAATCAGAAGACACTTGCTTTTTATTACCTTCTTGCATGTCTGTTGACTAAAAGTTAGAGCATTAGATATTATAAAAAATGGTGTTATATGATCCTATCAGAAAATTCACTTTTTCTACTAGATGAGATCTTTTTAGCATCAATATCATCTTTTGGCCGTATACATTAGAAGCCCTTTACAACCCATTAATGCCCTCTTGCCATGTTCTAATAAGCTGGTTGCAATGCTGTATAACCTCACCAGATGGAGTGACTGCTTCAGTTAACTGCAGTGTCAGGGGCAGACTTATAGACATCCTGAGGCCACGTCCATGTGTACTTTATTTTTATAAATAATTCTGTCCACACAACCTGTTTTAAAAATATCTTGGTCCACATGAAAACACAAACACCCTGTTAAGTCCTGTCAGGAGCGTCCCTAATCAACAGGGGGCCAATCAGAAGCCTAGACATTTATAGACATTTACATTTATAGCTAAGCAAATGCATACATTTGTACCTATAAATATTAGACTTGCAATCTGGACAGTTGGATAAAACAAAAAAGCAGCACTATGATAAAATCTTGTACTTGCACACGAAGTCAAGGAATGGTTAAATGCTACAATTAATGTATTAATGATGCTGTTAGGAGTCTAAAACAGAATCTAAAAAGCATGATTGCAGAGACTCTTAATTAAACATTCTAAAACAAAACAATACAAAATTACAAATGATTGTATACAATACAAAATGTATTTACAAAGGTGTGCATGGTTCATTAAACCTGGCATGATCCAGACTCCAGATCGATTATTTTATTTAAAATAAAACATTCCATTTAACAGAAATAAAAACAAATAAGTTATATTTAAATGGGTCCCATATTAAGTGTTTAATATAAATATTTAATAGACAAAGCGTCATTTAAAGTGTTCCTGTTAATAAAAGAATAAATAAAATTAAAAGATGGCCATACCTGTAGAATCTCATTTGAGTGAGACTCTCGCTGTACCTGATGTGACAAAACAGAACGCAAGATGTGATGGTTTGAAACTATTGTCATTAATATAAACCCAGATCTATAGTTTCTGAAAATGAATTCAAATCACTCCTTCAATGGTATGCACCGACTGAATAACTGAGTGAATAAATGAGTGTATAAAAGACTTAACTCTGCCACTCCACTGATACCAGCCACTGAAATGTGCTTACCTGTTAGAAATACCACACAAGGCTTCCACACCACCTGGCCTTTTCATCCAAAAGACTTACACAGTTACTTTTTCAGCGTCTTCAGTCAAGATCACCTCATATGTTGGGTGATAGTTGGGGTCATCAAATCAATCAAATGTCTCATGCTAATGAAGGATGTGAAAGGAGAGATTATTCTAAAAGGCAACCATGTTTCTAAACTAACAAAGGTGATAAGACGTTTGTATAATGACATGATCAGCTTTAAGTGACCGCTGTTTGGGACACACAATCACTCTCAGTAGTTTTACAGCTGGGTCTGCATATTTCACCAGGAGTCAGCTTACATTAGGAGCTTGTCATAATGTACGTGTTTGCGCTCCTGTCTTTTTTGTACCTTCAAGGGGAAAAAAAGAAATAGAAAAACTGTTCTCTTAAGATGTGTCACTACGATGTGTCTAATAAGACAGTACTATACAATTCTAATATTTCCAATACATATAAGAATTAGGAATAAAGAGACTAACATATTACGCCCCGGTCTAGGTCTGGCCATAACAGGAATGAAAAGAAAAAAAGGGGGGGGGGGGGCTGAGACCAATAGTACGTTCGCTTAGTGTTTAATTACAAGAGTGAATAAGCAAATCCCCAAAAGGTTGCTAAAAGCTTCAGAAGCCAAAGAAAAGGCCAAAAATAATGAACAAAATTCTACCTAGCCTCTACCTAGTTGTCACGAACTGGTAGTACAAGACTGGCAGTTCTGGCAGATGTAATCGCCACGCGCACAGAGGGCAGGCATAGGCGCAGAGGGGTTGTTGGTTAAACATAAAAAGTCTTTTATTTTTAGAAAAAAATAAACAAAACATACACACCGGGCTCTTTAGCACGCACAGTCTCTTTTGGCCTACACAGACTCTTTTAGCAAACACGAAGGCTAAGAGCTGGGGAGACTCGAGGCCAGGAGGGGGAACCTAGAACCAGGGGAGAAACACTAAAAACAAAAGACAAGGGAAGACACTAGAAACACACAGCACAGTACTTACTTCCATCAAAGAATAAATGAAAAGGAACACTTAAACAGACCTTGTCACACAGATAACACACTTATTCAGAGCCCATATAAACTAAAACAAACTAGAATAAAGTAGAACAAAACAAAACCAAACTAAAACAAATGCCCACTTGACAGTATCAATGCTCAACCCAGTTTCCCAGAACAACCAGCTATTTATAACAATTCTAATGAGCTACCTCGGTTCAGGTGAGCTCCGTCATCACCTGACCGAGGTGCCTTCTAGGAAACAAACAAAATTAACAAAATTACAAAAACACAAACATGCACACAGTGCCCTCCAGGGGTGGTCCCTTACACTAGTCTCGAAGTGAAACACCTAACCTGCACCAAAAGAAACAGAAATACAAAATACTACACTTAATCCCTTACTAACCACAAACCAAAAGAAAACAAAGAACAAACAAAATGGTGTCGACTCCCTACAAAGACACTAAATATGTACAAATACATGCAAACATACTTAAAAGCCAAACAAAGAAAACCAAGAAAGGACATTTACAAAAACTTAGTCAAAACAAGCAAATAATGTTTAAGATAAACATACGTTACCTCTTCAACTGGGACATTCCCTGGAACCAGATGGATGTTAAGTTTATTCATCCCTCTTTGATAGAGTAGAAGAACTTGGGCTCTGATGGGATGTGCTTGAAATAGCAGTTATTTTAGGATTCTAAAAAGGGGGAGATGCTGAAGATCTATGATCATGTGTGTGCTTGTTACTTTTAGTAGAGGTGCTCCGATCAGGATTTTTGGGGCCGATCACCGATTTCCGATCACTAGAAGCTGTATCGGCCGATACCGATCACCGATTACAGGGTCTACTCAAAGCCTTATCATGTAGCATTATTTATTAAAATGTATTTAACAGCAATGTAAATTAAGTATTGAAAATACAAGAAGAGGAATATCATGAATTGACAGCTGTATTTATTGGCAAGCAATATGTGCAACACGTCATCTTAAAACATAGCAGCCTGTGCTTGGTTAGTAATTTGGAACAGCTTAGAGCTTGACAAATACAACTTTTCTGTAGATTGTATAAAATTAAATAAAAGAACAGACATGTGGGACGTGAGCCGCCGGAAGTTCTGCAAGGACCGGCAAAAAATTAAACATGTTTGATTTTTCATGTTTAGAAACGTTTAAAAAATTTAACAATTACAATTAAACATGTTAAATTTTTCGCGCAGAAAGATGGAAACGTAATCACATCGCCAAAACTCGCGGTGAATCATGATGAACTATACTTACGGCCACCGAGAGAAACCGCGTAGGTGAGATACTGTAGGGGAATTACCGACAGCTAAGTGAGTGAGCGGCGCGCGAGTTGCTGAGCTCTTCCGCTCTCAGCACTAGACAATTTTGAAAACTGCTCATGTTCCTTTACGTGACTAACCTTCAAATGTTTGATGAGGTTCGTGGTGTTAAAAATGCTTTGGGTGCTTCCCGCCTCGTGGAATTGGCTTGTTACAAGGGTTGCAGATTGCTAATGTGTTGTCTTTTTCTCACAACATGTAGAATTGCCAGACCGGTGAAGCCATTTAGCAGCGCGCAAAAAATTGTCCCGCGAATTTTGCGTCATCTGATCGGCTTTTCTATATCGGCCATTATAGAGACTGCCGATCAAACTTCCCAAAGCAATTATCGGCCGATTATGATCGGCGACCGATCAATCGGAGCTCACCTAACTTTTAGCGGCTGAATGATCTCCACATCATCACCAGACACGTGTGCCACAGTCAATTTGGCCCTGTCTTTACCTGTAACATACAGTAATATATATTTTTTTCACAATTTCTCTTTAGGATTAATAAGGTACTCTCCGTCTAGTCCTTAACTACTTTAACTGTTGTTAACTAAAGACAAAATCACAAACATAATATAAGTCTGGACTTGAGATTTTGTTTGAATACTTTGAGATATCTTTAGCTGTTCTTGGGGACTTTTTATCTTCTGTGTATAAAAAATAAAATTTTATTTGCATTATATTTGTTTTTGTGAGCAAACTGTACCAATTCTTTTAGCTCTTAAATTGGTTCAATGGCCAAATACGGATCAATACTTAGTTGTTTTGAAAATGCTAGAAGGCAATTGTGGCTTTTTTGTTAAGTTGCATCTAATAATGATATATCTCCAAATTGAATAAAAAAAATTGAGAGGAAAAAAAGATGGATTGGACCTTCAAGACATTTAATACTGTACAGAGGTCCTGCATGCTACGTTTGCCCTAATCCATCCAAGTTACAAAAGTTCCACGATGCTATTCGGTGCAGCACTTTCACTTCCCCTTCACCTCAAACACAAGGTTGGAGAACTCGCACATGAACTGACCAGCAGGAAGCTGGAGAATCCTGAAGAACCAGAAACTCATGTGAGACATGTCAGCTATAATACTTAAACAGTCAAATTCTATTTGAACTCATACATGAACAAACCACTCATTTAATTTGGTTTAGTTGAAAATCTATTATGTTTTAAAGTGATAGATATGTAATATGTTATTATACATTATTTAAATGCATATATAAAAACAACAACAAAAAACATTCATAGCTGTGTGATTCACCTCCTTCAGATTTTTATATGAATATTTTTTAGATTATGTTTGTGGCACAAACAGAAATGAAAACTTGTTTTGCGAAAGTCAATAAGATGTGTACTAATGTGAATTAATTCATTAGTCCTCTCTGACCTCATCCTCAGAACATTTTTTTATCCAATTCAAGTTCCAGGTCTTCTGAGTGCTGTGACCATAATAGGTGACTACATTTGGATATTTTCATTGCCTAAGTATAATTAAATGTTTAGTCAAACATTTGAAAATAAACACCAGTTTTCATGAGAGTTTCCACATATGTTCTTTCTGGTGGCAAAGTTCAGCGTTACAGGCTGTGGGCTATCAACTTTGTCAACTCACTTGTTGGGGAATCATCTGATTAGGTCATACAGTAGAATTATTATTCTTTTAATCAAAACTTTAAGGCACAAAGCCAACTCAAATGGTACTATTCCCTCAAACAGGTCATGGAGCATGTCCGGTGAATACCCAGAGAAAACACAAAAAATATTTTAATTTACTTGTTAAGGCACACTGCCTTTTCACACCAAAGCAGTGAGAGAGAGTGGGACGTTTTAAAGCAGCCTGTACATGAAGAGAACCAGTCAGACACTCCGCCCTCGCTATTCAGCCTAAAAATGCTAAACAGCAACCTGGTGCAAAACAATTTTGAATCTTAAACAGGAAGATATGTGTGACTTTCAAAAAGCAAAGTAAACTGATTAACTGATTAAGTAAACTGGTATTTTAAGAGAATATATAATCGCCAGCATGGACTCCATAAAAACTGTTTACCAAGGCAATGAACGGCAGGGCTTTTCTGGCATTAATTTTATGGCAGATTCTTCCCAGCCAGCAGTATAATACATGTTACAAGTGGGTGAATTACACTCACACTATAAAATATTGTTGCTGCATATTTGACAGGACTATGATGACAATTTGATGCATGAAGTGCAAAAAACATAGGTCAATTTCTGCCAACCAAAATGATACCATCTTTTTGTCTGAGATGACTGAATGTATTAAAATTTTGCCCCACATTCTCCGCTAAAAAATGTTCATACATACCTTCACCCAGTGTGAATATCAAAATCGAAGTACCTGGGAAGAAGAAAATGTCAGTATTTTATTGGTCAGTTAGTAATAATATTATTACTGTCATTACTACATGCGCAAATGTAAATGGTCAGAAAGAATGCTCAGTATTTCCCACTTCAAGGTTGAGTTAAGAATTTATTTTGAAACATTACAAGGATTTTCAAACTCTTTACCAAGTAGAACTATGGATGCACTTAAAGAACTAAATTTCTCCTCTCTATTATAATTAAATCAGTATACCCCATCTTGTTGTTTTCATTTGTATTTTATTGTATTTATTATTTTTTATTAATGTCCATTGTATTCTATTTTGTACCGTTTCATGTTGCTGCAATAATATAAAACAACGACAAAAAAAATCCTATAGATAATTTTCATTATATTATTATATGTAAGCCAATGACATTTAAGTGTTAGCCAAATGAGAAACAATTAAATGATCCACCATACCTTAGTTATAGTTCACTGCCAGTGTTTTTGGAGTACATAAAATAACACGTGAAGTAGCGCATCAATGTCATTTGTATATATTGTACAACAAGATCTGCTTATGATGGGTCCCTCGACCTTTAACCCCGCACATTTGTAGTAATTTGGGTGGATCGGTCTAATAATGCTGTGTGATCCTAGAGACGGGAGCCCATTCACTACACTCACTCAGTTTAGGGTCTGACCTGAGACTCAGATTATACATTATGTTGTACCTTAATTACCATTATAAACAGATCCAATATTGCGGGCTGATTTCATCACAACTCCTGGGCCAAGAACAACTATTTGACCAACTAATTTTATTCCTACCTTCAGTCATGCAAGTTGGTTCAATCAGGTTTGCCTTCTGCTTGTTAATTTTTTTCTTGCAAGAGGTGAACAGAATGTTCCAAACGGGGTTTCTTACCACAAACCGCAATAAGGCTTGGGTACACTTTTAATTTGATCCCATGCTTATTTCTTGGGCAAACAGTTTTATTAAAACAGTAAAATTATTGATTGTGGAATGTGTGTGCAGTTAAAAAAAATTGTCAGGGATTATGTAAAGGCATTTTGTTAGGGAAAAAATTATGTCTTAGTATTTTCTTTTAGTGTAGACTTTAGTGCCATCTGCTGCTCAGCTGACACCGGTTCTATATAAGGCTAGGCTTTAGAATTCTAGAACGCCTGAGTGATTCACACCTACTGTGGTGAAGTTCTCTGAGGACTCCTTTAAAATTGTACACTTTGATTGATACACTATCGACCAATACACAATTTTCTTTGTGTATGTGTAAACTTAACGAAGAAGCTATTTCTGAAGAAAATGGAAGTGACCAGTCTTGCTTCGCTAAAAATTTCAAGTTGCTAAAAACTCTAAATGTGGAGAGATGATTTTATATGAGCCCCAAAAATGGCCATTTTTCAGCTTTATACTGTGTCGAACAATAATCATTTAAAATGCAAATGATTCATATTTCTTTATGGGTATTGATACTAAAATTGGTGTAACCTTCTAGAAACATATGAGCTGTAAACAATTGTTGCTCAAATTGTTTTTGGTAAAAAGCAAAAAATCTGTAGTGTCCGTAACTATGTCAAATTCATGTTGCAATATCCTAACAATTTTGCATTTTAGCAAAATAAATTATTTCAGGTTTATGTCTTTTCATGTGAAATCTAGTTTCATCTGACTGACAATTAATATAATTGAAAGATTTGAATAAAAAAAAAGTTTTGGACACTACAGAAAAGGGCATGAAATTGTATTTAGCAAATGTGTTTCTTTTAAAAATATAAATGTGTATGCATACTTCAAACATGGATCGGGGGATAAGAAACATTGAGTATTTAAAAAATGGTGTTATATGATCCTATCTAAAAATTCACTTTTTCACCTCGGTGAAACACTTTTTAGCACCGATACCATGTTTCAGCCGTATACACTAGAAGCCTTTTCAAACAACTGCCTGGTCCATGACAGAACCCGGACTGATCTGTGCATGGAAAGTGATCCCCCCCTGGCACTGTTCTAATAAGCTGAGTGCAATGCTGTATAGTTCCACTAGGGGGTGCAGTGACTGCTTTAGTTAACTGCAGTGTCAGGGACAGCCTTATAGACATTTTGTGACTGTATATCAAATGAGAATATACACTTAACTTCAAATGAAGTCATTTTAGTTGTCACCGTATTGTAGTGTTACATGTTTACAGGGTTATGTACAGAAAAAGGCACTAAGCAAAGCCTCATTGTGAGCAATTAAGACCTGCAATATGTTGGTACGTGTTTGTTGTGCTCTGTTGTGTGTGTGTGTGTGTGTGTGCACGCCACTCCACACCGCGTTTTCCAACTGCTGCTACACATGGTCGTTTCTGCCCTGAGAGTGACATCATCAATCTGCGACCATACATATACCGGAAAGAGCCACGTGAAGAGGGGGGCGTGTAGGCGAAGCATTGGTTATGTTGAGACAAGAGAGAAAGAGATATTGTGATTAAGATTCTGACATTCTGATCTAGTTCTGTGTATACTGATTTTGACTTTTGCCTCCAATTGACTTCGATTCTTGTTTTGACATTTGGTTTGGTTGATTTTCTGTCTGTGTATATAGTCAAGCCGATAGTTCCCATGTATATTAACTCACTGTATATATTTGTGCATGCACGGGAAGTAGGGGTGTGGCTGCCGCTTCATTTCAGGAGAGGGAATTTTAATTAATGTTTTTGGTTTAGGGAGGCAGGGAAGGTATTTGTATTTTTCTTTCTTTTTTCTTTTTTTAAAGGCAAGTAATTTATTTTAAATACTTTTTGTTTATTATTTTGGCCTGGGTACACCCTGAAGCTAATCCTGGTGTTGTATGTAATTTTTTTTACGTGCATCTTTTGTTCACGTGTATATTATTGTACAGCAATGCAATCTCACTGGTTCCACTTTTGTCTTATTCTGTCTGCTGTTATAACACCACTGTGGTCCACTCCACTGTTTCCAAACAGTACCGTGATCCATTCTTACGCTGCACAACCCAACCCTAGACTGGGACATAACAGAAGTGGGGGCCTATCTGGGATTACCAAAATGATCAATTATATCTTCACATTTAAGGTTTTTAGCAGGTTGGACTAATCTCTCTTTTAAAGGATGGCTGAAATTGATTTGACCATGTCCATTCTTTAGATGGCTTTGTTAAATGTTGGAAGGATGATCTCCTCCTAGCTGATTTCTTAAATATCTCGGTTTCCAGATCAGCTGGTAAAAGGTGGTTAAGGCCACCCCACCGTATATGAGGCACTAGTGGCTGGACAGGTAGCACCTGAATGAGAGGTAACTCAGGGAAATGGTACTCCTCGTGTCACCAGCCTCTGGGTGACGTTAACAGTAGCAGGACATGGGGATGGACTGGGGGCTCTTTGATTTATATTTTGCTGTGTTTGAGAGAATTACAACCATGTTACATTGGCCAAAAAGTTTGTGGACACTGTTATTGCAATGCAAATTAACAGGGAAAGCCCAAGAAGCATGCTCTGCTCTTTCGTCAGAACCAAGCCTTGAGTATGACGAGGTTAAATCTTCAGTTTTGCTTGCTTACAGTATGAGCATGTGCCTAAAGCAGACAGGCAAAGTTTCAGGAATCTGGTCAAATCAAAGCCAAACATATTAATTCAATTCAATTCAATTTTATTTATATAGAGTTTTTAACAATGGTCATTGTCTCAAAGCAGCTTCACAAAATTAAAAGAAGATTATGGAATTGTGTAGGAGAAAGGAAAAATTTGTATAGAGCATAGTGATCCAGTTGTCCCTGATGAGCAAGCCAAGAGCGACGATGGCAAGGAAAAACTCCCTGGGATGGCATAGGAAGAAACCTTGAGAGGAACCAGATTCAACAGGGAACCCATCCTCATTTGAGTAATAACAGATAGCAGGGATTGATCTGCAGATGTCTAAGTTAACATGGAGTCTAGTTCAGTTCGGCACCAGGATGAGTCAGACAGGTGCAGAGGGGGTCTGGATCACTGAGAGCTCAGGAGCAGCGTGTGTAGCTCCAAACCATCATGTCAAACATATGATGAATTTGCTTCTATGAAATACTTGCTATTTGAAAACTGGTGTTCTGAAAGTAATGTGAAAAGTTTTCCGTAGCTTAAGAAATTAAATTTTACTAGAACTGTTTAACTCTTGTATTCCAGAGAAACTAGTCCTGCATTTAAATGAACAGAAGATCAATGTATTATTTTGAGCTGCGGTTTTAGTATTGCGACAAATTTGTATCGACCCATAAGGGTATTTAACATGCCTTATCTGTGACCATTCATAAACCAGAGAGCCGCGTGAAGAGGGCGGCATATAGGCGAGGCATTGGATATGTTGGAGACGACAGAGAGATATTATGATGGAGTTTTGACTTTTGCCTCTGACTTCGATTCTTGTTTTATCCTTTGGTTTAGTTGATTGTCTGTCAGTGTATGTAGTCAAGCTGTTAGCAGTTGTAGATAATCGCCCTGTATATAACCTCACTGTATATATTTGTTCACCCACCGGAAGTAGGGGTGTGGCTGCCGTTTTATTTCGGGAGAGGGAATTTTAATCAATGTTTTTGGTTTAGGATGTCAGGGAAGGTATTTGTATTTTTGTTTGTCATTTTTTGTAGGTAAGTATTTTTTGTAGTAAGTAGTTATATTTTAAATACAGATACCTTTGGTTTATTATTTTGGCCTGGGTCCACCCTGAAGCTGGTGTTGTGTGTCCATATTGGTATGTGTATCGTTTGTTCCCATGTATATTTTTATCAGCAATAAATTCTCTCTGGTTTCCAAGTTAACTTTTTTGTCTCATTCCTTCTGCTGTTATGGCACCAATGTGGTCCACTTTTCCCAAACATTTCAAGAAGAACCCAGATCCATCCTTAAACATAAGACCCAACCCTAGACTGGGACGTAACAGTGCCCATTGTGAAACAAAACCTACCAAATAGACAAACCTGCAGACAAATATAACCTTGTTACACAAATCCAATAATGCATTAAAGACCAGTATTCAGTCTGTTTGCAATTGGACTAAAACATGTTTTTTGGTTATGAGCCACTGTCTAAAAATATATATATATAAATATATATTTCAAAGCCTAAACAGTACTTTTGTGGTTGATTTTAAGAAAAGGATGTACACTTTGAGAAGCTTTCTCTCAGCTCCTTATTCTCTAATGTCTCGTAGATGAAATGACTACTCTGGTAATAAAAAAAGTAAAACATTGGCAAAGTTTCCCATAAATAAAATAGGCACAAAGGTGGGCAAGTCCAAAAAAATAAATAAATAAAATACATGTCGGGGATATGAAAGCATTCTTTATAACAAAAGTAGAAAACAGGAAAGTATAAAGGAAGAGTTTTTACATCTACAATAATAAAGAAATTTAACTGAATCTTTTCCAAATTCTCTATTTTTAGCTAAGGCAATTAAATGAACTTGCACTCTAGAGATTTGAATAGAACAATTAAAATAAATTTTTAAAAAAGCAACACCATGCAATAACAATTTTGTATCGAACATTTTGTACTTGCACACCGAATCACAATTCTTAAATGCTACAATTAAATGTATTAATGATGTTGTTATATTGTAGAGACTCATAATTACACAGCTTAAACCCAATCATGAAAATATACAAAATTTTACAATAAAAAGTTAGAATACAAACTGTATTTACAAAGGTGTGCATGGTTCACCAAGTTGGGCTTGATACAGACTCCAGATCATCTATTAGAAAAGACTCCTTGTTCCTGAGGATTTTATAAAATTCTGCTTTCACAGATGTTCCTCCTGAGTCGAGACATGTGTACAGTGCTCTCATTTTCTCTTGAGGTGTTGTCTTTACCTGAATGTTACTGTACATTTCATTAGTAATCATTTCTCTGGCTTTTAAATAGTCTGCAATCTCCATTACTGCTGAAACTCTCTGAATGAGCTTTTCACTGTGTTTATCCACAAAGTCAGCACCTAAAATGCAGATGACATCAAATGACTGCAAACATTAATCTTACATTGTACAAAGCATCATGTGTCTTCTGCAACAGGATTACCTGTTATTTGTATTTAAATATTTTATTTAACAGAAATGAAAAAAATATTATTATATTTAAATCGGTTCCATATTAAGCATTTTATATAAATATTTAAAAGACAAACATCATTTAAAGTATCTTTGTTAAAAAATAAAATAAAATAATAATAATAATAATAATAATAATAATAATAATAATAATAATTAAAAGACGGACATACGTGTAGATTCCAATCTGAGTGAGGTTCTTGTTGTACCTGATGTAACAAAACAGAAAACAAGATGTGGTGATTTAAAACTATTGTCATTAATATAGACCCAGATCTATAGTTTCTGTAAATTAGTTCAAACCACCACTTTTTCTTTTTTTTTTTTTTTATCAAATCAATGGTATGCACTGACTGAATAACTGAGTGTATAAAAGACTCTGCCACTCCTGATACCAGTCACTGATAAATGTGCTTACCTGTTAGAAAGACCTCACGAGGCATCCACACCTCCTGGCCCTTTACATCCAAAAGACTTAATGTGACTTGTTTAACCTCTGCACTCAAGATCACCTCAAATGTAGGGTGAAAGTTGGGGCCAAAGTCACAATCAAAAGTCTCATGCTAATGAAAAAGATGATGCAGAGATTATTTGAGAAGTCAACTATGTTTCTAAAGTAACAAAGGTGATGATGAGCCTTTTGTATAACGACATGAGCAGCTTTAATTTACCTCAGGTTGGGATACACAATCACACTCAGTAGTTTTACAGCACAGACTGTATATTTCACCAGGAGTCAGATTACATTTGGAGCTTGTCATAATGTACGTGTTGCACTCCTGTCTTTTCTGTACCTGCAAGGGCAAAAAATTATACACCTTAAAAATTAAAATTTTTAGACCATCACTAAGATGTGTCTTACAGTATAATGCAATTAATTTCCAATAAATATGAGTATTAGGAATAAAGAAGACACATAATAACCATGCTTTAAAGCAGATTACCTCTTCAACTGGGACATTCCCTGGAACCAGATGGATGTTAAGTTTATTCATTTCTCTTTGATAGAATAGAAGAACTTGGGCTCTGATGGGATGTGCTTGGAATAGCCAGTCTTTTAAGATACTAAAAAGGGAGAGATGCTGAATATTTATGATCACGTGTGTGCTTGTTACTTTTATTGGCTGAATGATCTCCACATCATCACCAGTCACGTGTGCCACAGTCAATTTGGCCCTGTCTCCACCTGTAACATAATAGATTTTTATATAATATCATTTTGGTATACGTTTATAATTTCCCTTTTGGATTAACAAGGTATTCTCTCTTCAGCCCTTAACTATTTTAACTGTTAATGTTAAATATACATGAATATAATATATAATACATATAATAGATCTAAAAAAAATCACCCATTTTTTTACTGTTGTATTCACTTTCTGAATAAAATTTTTATTAACACAGTAATGGGTCATAATTTGTGATATTCTTTAGTACTTTAAAATACCGTTGGCTGTTCTTAGGACATTTCACCTTTGGTGTATACAAATACATTTGTATGTATAATATATTTGTTTTTGTGAGCAAACTAGCAATTCCTTAAATGGATTCAATGGCCAAAGGCTTATGGATCCATACTTAGTTTTGTAAAATGCTAGAACATGCAACTGTCACTTTTTTGTTAAGTTGCACCTAATAATAATGTATCTGTAAATTGAACTCCAAAATGAAAAAAATAATAAACTCACAGGTCTCACAGTGTGGAAGGTGCAGGAGATGGATTGAACCTTCAAAACATTTAATATTGTACAGAGGTCCTGCAGGCTGCTTTTGTCCTAATGCATCCAAGTTAGAACAATTCCAGGACTCTATTCTGTACAGCACTTTCACTTTCCCTTCCATCTCAAACACAAGGTTGGAGAACTTGCACATGAACTGACCAGCAGGAACCTGGAGAATCCTGAAAAACCAGGAACTCAGGATAAATATGTCATCTATAATAATTCAGCAATCAAATTTAGTTTGAATACAGAAATTGACAAATCATACAAAGCATCATACAAGCATCATAAAAGCTATCAACTAAGCCTCAACGTGATAGTTAGGATGGTGATAATTATACATTATTTACATGCATTAATACAGACAAAAGAAAAATAATTAGCTGTGTGATTATTACACTATTCAGCTACTTCAGATATTTAGTTATATAATATAATATAATATAATATAATATAATATAATATAATATAATATAATATAATATAATATAATATAATATAATAATATAGGGCACACAGAAAGTTATTAATAATTTTACGGTGTTCGTTTAAGACATTATCACAGCTGACCCGTTTGAGAAATCAAAAATCCCTCCGCAATTTTGCATCCTCAATGTCTTCAGATCACATCAGCCCGGTTTGGTGACGATCGTATAAATTTCCTAGGAGGAGTATATCAAAATCCTTCGGGCGCGTTTTTGCGAACGACCCAAAATAACCGGCCTCCTGTTGAGTTGAGCCCAGGACGTGCGCGAAAGTTGTTCAGCTCACTGAGCTCTAATTGTGTACCAAGTTTCGTGTGCCTACGTGAAAGTATGTATGAGCTATACAGAAAAATCTCATGTGGGGGCCACGGGCCACGTGACTCTCAGGCATCCTGATGGCAGCAGATTCCAACCTGTCTGCCAAGTTTCATGAGTTTTTGAGCATGTTAAGACCCCCGAAAAGTCCAAAAGGGTGGGAAAAAAAATCCTTAGGAAAACAAGAGGGTCCTGCGCACCTATAGTGCTTGAGCCCTAATTACAATTCATATTGTGAAAGTCAGTAGGATGTCTATTCTTTATTTACCTGTATTTGTCTCTGTCCTCATCCACAGAACAGTTTGCAGTGAACTCAAGAAGCGTTAGTTCAGTGTCTTCTGAGTGCTGTGGAGACCATGTGTATATTTAACTGTTCAACGAAACATTACATTCCTACATAGTGAAGTTTAGGCCTGTATTATTGTAAAATACATTTTAATAAGTTGCTTTCCAACACGTCAAATGCTTCAACATACAACCATGTAATTTAAAATTCATCCTTTTTCTTTCTTTTTTATTCTCATTATGTTCAATTAAACTTTCATGTTTAAAGAATAAATAAAACACATTAATCAATCAGTCACTGCATGCAAAGGGAGTATGAATGACATCATCTCCTCTATCTTCTCCAGCAGCTCGCTGACCTGCATGTTATTATTTCTGACTTTATTGTTAAAACATGATAGCCCTTTTCGAGTTCCTCAAACAGTCACTGAATAGCCTCCCTGCACTCTCTCTATGTGTCTCTCCATGACCATGTCTCCTATATGGATCTGAATACCACATGGACATGCTAAGGACAATCTATTTTTTTTTTTAAAGATTTTTAAGTACCTGTCTTTCAAAGCTTTTATAATTCCTCTGCCACCCTGGAGCTTCAATCACAGTGATCTTCCTTCTTGCTACCTCTCCCTGTCTCTGCATGCGCTTGACATGTAAGTCTAACTCAAATGTTCTTTTCCCCAGGATGGTATTTCCTGATGAACTTGTCCCACCATTCCTGTAACCCTTGAGCACTGCTGCATAACGAACCAAACAAACAAACAGACAAATATTGTTAACCTATCACTCTTTGTTAAAATTCGTATCTGATGAAAAAAAGAAAAAAAAGAAAAAAGAACCATAATTGTACTGTGATATGCCAAAAGTTAGGCACCTTAGGAACACTGTCTACACCTTGTAAATGTCTTTTGTAGCAATGAGTCTTTTATTTCTTGTTTGGGGGAATTCTTCCTTGTTAAAGGCTTCAAGTTCTGTGAAATTTCTTGACTGTCCTATATGCACTGCAGAACTGAAACGCATAAAAGGGACTTACAACTAGCCATACAAAATGATTGCAAAGGATATAAAATTTTTAAGAACAGTTTTATTAACAAAATATAAGCTTAATTAAATTAACTTGGAGTCACAAAACAATCATGCAATTGTCAAATCTATTATTTGATGCTTTCCATGGCTTTCATTTGGGGAAGATTATAAGAGTAGAATAAAAATTTACCTTAACATTAGTAATGAAATAATTAAATTTAATAGTATTATATGTTTGTAGGACTACGCACTAGTCTCTCTCTCTCTCTCTCTCTCTCTTCTTTGTCTTTCACACACACACACACACACACACACACACACACACACACACACACACACACACACACACACACACACAAATTGCACAAAACATAATCACTATTATGGCATTTAAAAATCTATTTTTGACTTTTTGTACCCAAGCAAGAAAGAACAAAACCTCTTTTTTAAACTGAGAATGAAATTACACAAATTGGATAAAGAACTCAACTTTTATAATCATTGAAGCTGTCAGTCATTTCGAAAACTTCCATATTAAATAGGGGTGCTCCGATTGATCGGTCGCCGATCATAATCGGACGATAATTGCTATGGGAAGTTTGATCGGCAGTCTCTATAGTGACCGATATAGAAAAGCCGATCAGATGACGCAAAACTCGTGGGACAATTTTTTTGTGCGCTGCTAAAATGGCTTCACCGGTCTGGCAATTCTACGTGTTGTGTGAAAAAGACAATACATTAGCAATCTGCAACCTGTGTAACAAACCAATTCCACGAGGCGGGAAGCACCCAAAGCATTTTAACACCACAAACCTCATCAGACATTTGAAGGTTGGTCACGTAAAGGAACACGAGCAGTTTTCAAAGTTGGCTAGCACTAAGAGAGCGGGAGAGCTCAGCAACTCACGCGCCGCCACTCACTCAGCTGTCGGTAATTTCCCTAGCTCACCAACGCGGTTTTGCTCGGTTACCGTAAGTACACTTCATCATGATTCACCCCGAGTTTTGGCGATGTGATTACGTTTCCATCCTTCCGCGCGAAAAATTTAACGTTTAATTTTTTAAACATGTTTTTAAACATGAATAATGAAACATGTATAATTTTTCGGCGGTTGCTTGCGGACCTTCCGGCGACTCATGTTCTACTTGTCTGTTATTTTATTTCATTTTATACAATCTACAGGAAAGTTGTATTTGTCAAGTGCTAAGCTGTTCCCAATTACTAACCAAGCACAGGCTGCTATGTTTTAAGTTGACGTGTTGCACATGTTGCTGGCCAATAAATACAGTTTTCAATTCATTCTCTTCTTGTAATTTCAATACTTAATTTTCATTGTTGTTAGATATAGTTTAATAAATAATGCTACATGATAAGGCTTCGAGTAGACCCTGTAATCAGTGATTGGTATCGGCCGATACAGCTTCTAGTGATCAGAGATCGGTGATCCGCCCCAAAAATCCCGATCGGAGCACCCCTAGTATTAAACTGAATCCTTCGTTTTCATCGCGTCTTCGCTGAGAGGATTTGTGTGTATGTATCATACCTTCAGTTCTTTTCTTTTTGAAATATGTCAAAAGCTGTGCTTGAACTGTTCTCTTGGCCAGCGAGTTACAATACTGAATTTTGATTGGCTAATCGCCGTTATTAGTTTGAAAATGATCATACATAGAGTTTTAATATTTAATTTTCATTACAAATATTACATAATACACAGCATTATTAATCTAAGGGGGAGGGTAAGGGGCAGTATTGGGGGACATTACTTTTTAAAGTAACTAATTTCATTACAAATTTACTGTCATTAAAAAGTAATCAGTTACATTACTGCGTTACTTTCTGATAGAAGTAACTAGTTTGAGTAAATGAAAACTCCTTTGTGATTCCTCATGCATGTTGTTTTAGTCAAGACCTTTAGAATTATTCTACCATCATCACTCAACGAAGTTTGGCCCATAATCTGTTAACTACTAACAGCAGGAATAACAGAGGCGGGTGGGTTATCGGGGGTGGGGCTTTTAGCATGACTTTCTTACACACACACACACACACACACACACACACACACACACACTAACGGAATGACTGCTGTCTGGCTCATGGATTACATAAATTGTCTATAGACACACACACACACTATAGGCAATTTGGGAACGCCAATTAACCTAATCTGCATGTTTTAAACTGTGGGAGGAAACTGGTGTACCAGAAGGAAACGCACCAAGCACAGGGAGAACATGCAAACTCCATGCCACTAAGCCACGCTGCCACGTGAGCAGTTCTCTTAGAACAATTTCTTGGCTTCAGTATCTTAATTTAATATCGACTGTTTATTTTACCCGCCATTTCTTAATATTTTAATAAACTACAGGCACCGGAAAATGCTTTCTTTTCTTCCTCTAGCTTTAATCTCCATGAGGATAAATTATTTTAATTTTCAGAATTCTATTGCTAATTGCTACTGCTTAGTGGAGTCGATGGCAGCCAACAGCACATTCAGAAGGAATTTATTCTTTTTACGCCAAATCAAAATGCTAACAAGAAAAAAAAATTAAACAATGACAGTATATTAAAAACATAAATAGCTTAACAAAATGACTTACGCTTGTGATTTTTGTGTCGTCTCTCTGATTTGACACCTTCATTCTCTTCTCCCAATCTTCACTTTTCCAGAATTTCTTCCTCATTTCTGTATCTTGTAAGATCTTTGGGTCTATTTCCAAATGACAGCCGCTGTTTCCTGCCACCATCCTCTCTATCTTCTCCAGCAGCTCTGTGACTTGGGTGTTATCATTTCTGTTTGTATAGAAAACATGATATCTGTTTCCACATTTCTCAATCAGCCACTGAAGGTCCTTCCCTTCACCTGCTATAAACTCCTCTATGGTTTGGTCTCCTAGCCATTCCCCACAGATGAACAGAACTATAGTGTGACTCCAGACTCTTTCAGTAAGATGCATCATACATTTTTCCACCATGTCTTTATCACTATCCCATAAACTGTAGTACAAGTCCATAACCAGCAGTACAGCGTGTGGACCTGGAGGACACATGGACACACTGAGCACAATCCCTTGTTTGATGGACTCATTTATATGTTCATATCTTCGCTCTCCTGGAGGCTCAAACACTACCATCTCTCGATCTCGCCATCCAGGAGTTTTAACCACTGTAATCATCCTCCCTTCTACTTCTCCCTGTCTCTTAACACACTGTTCACGTTCCCACAAGTCAAACTCCTCTCTGCCCAGGATGATGTTTCCGGCTGTATTTTGCAGATCAGTCATGCTGCCCAGCAGCACAATCCTTATTTCTGAGAGGTGGTCCATGCCCCCTACAAACAACAACAATTAATTATATTCAGAAAAGATACATTAATTCAATTATCAGTTTTAATTAGCATTGTTTTAATAATCGATATTGTCACAAAACAGCTATGAATTCAGGCACACTGAATTCATAGCTGTTGTTGGTTTCAGTGTAAAACACCAGTGGGCAAGCTATGCCACACTGATCTACAGGATGACTGAACAAATGTGGTGTAAATACTAGCAAATAAATCAGGAGTTAATGTAAATTCATGAGTTAGTTAAGTCTAAAATAGTGGCTTCATACACAAGAGGATCATTTTCGACAGGTGCTTAGTAATGAACTGTTTATAGAGATAAGTTCATCTTTGACTAGACCAGCAATCTTAAAGTGGGATAAAATTATAATTAAAAACAGGCATTTAGCAGTTTTACAATACTCAAACCAAACCCACCAAACATACCACAAGTTAAATCTCTGAGGTCATATTATCCCGCACAATGATGATTGAAGAACTAATATAATGATATATTAGTATTAGTACATCATATATTAGTACATCATAATGATGTTTGATGCAACATTGGTGGAACCATGCACAGACATTCACACATTCATTTACATACAGTATTTTATTGTACAGTCCACTTACCTTTATCAGCTGAAACTGACGAAGGTTTCATGGGGGACATCATCTCCTCCATCTTCTCCAGCAGCTCGCTGACCTGCGTGTTGTCTTTACTGTTAAAACCATCATTTCTGTTTTCACGTTTCTCTACCTGCTACTGAATAGCCTCCCCTGCACTCTCTCTACTGTATGTGTCTCTCTATGGTAAGGTCCAAACACATGACCAGCAGTGTGCTGTATGCATCTGGATGCCACATGGACACGCTGAGCACAATCTGTTTTTTAAGTAACTGTCTTTTATAATTCCTCTGCCACCCTGGAGCTTCAATCCCAGTCATCTTCCTTCTTGCTACCTCGCCCTGTCTCTGCATGCACTTGACATTGAGTCTATCTCAAATGTCCATCTGCCCAGGATGGTATCTCCTGATGAACTTGTCCCAGCATTCCTGTAACCCTTCACACAATGCTCACTTCTGAGAGATGGTTGATAGCTGCATGACAAACCAAACAAATAAACAGACAAACACTGTTATCCTATCAGTCTTCGTTAAAATTTGTTTCTGAATTAACAAAACATAATCATACTGTGGCACGTCAAAAGTTAGGCACCTTAGGAACACTCCCTTTGGGAAGTATTACACCTTGTAAATGTGTTTTGTAGTCAGCTATGAGTCTTTTATTTCTGGTTTGGGGGATTTCTGCCCATTCTTTCTTGTAAAAGGCTTCAAGTTCTGTGAGATTCCTTGATCCTATGTACTGCTCTTCTGAGGTCTACACACAGATTTCTGATGATGTTTTGGTCAGGAGACTGTGAGGGCCATGCAGTACTTTCATCTTGTGCCTGTTAAGGGAGTCTATTGTGGATACTGAGGTGTACTTAAGATCATTTCTCATTTTTAGCTGGTTTTACAGAGAGTGAGTTTTGTTTGCCTCCAAAATTTTATGGAAATTAATAAAATCAGAGTCTGCCGATGCCCATTCAGAAGGAATTTATTCTTCTTACGCCAAATCAATATGCCAACAAGAAAAAAAAAAAAAAACAATGATATATACATGTATTTGTACTACGTATATTAAAAACAAAAGTACCTTAACAAAATGACTTACGCTTGTGATTTTTGTGTCGTCTCTCTGATTTGACACCTTCATTCTCTTCTCCCAATCTTCACTTTCACTTAATTTCTTCCTCTTTTCTGTATCTTGTAAGATCTTTGTGCCTATTTCCAAATGACAGCCGCTGTTTCCTGCCACCATCCTCTCTATCTTCTCCAGCAGCTCTGTGACCTGGGTGTTATTTCTTATTGTATAGAAAACATGATATCTGTTTCCACATTTCTCAATCAGCCACTGAAGGGCCTTCCCTTGACATGCTATATACTCCTCTATGGTTTGGTTTCCTAGCCTTCCCCCACAGATGAACAGAACTATAGTGTGACTCCAGACTCTTTCAGTAAGAAGCATCATACATTTTTCCAACATGTTTTTTTCATTCTCCCATAAACTGTTGTACAATTGCAAAACCAGCAGTACAGCGTGTGGACCTGGAGGACACATGGACACACTGAGCACAATCTCCTGTTTGAACGACTCATTTATATGTTCATATCTTCGCTCTCCTGGAGGCTCAACCAATACCATCCCTCGATCTCGCCATCCTGGAGCTTGAACCACTGTAATCATCCTCCCTTCTACTTCTCCCTGTCTCTTAACACACTGTTCACGTTCCCACAAGTCAAACTTCTGTCTACCCAGGATGATGTTTCTGGCTGTATTTTGCAGATCAGTCATGCTGCCCAGCAGCACAATCCTTATTTCTGAGAGGTCGTCCATGCCCCCTGCAAACAACAACAATCAATTATATTCAGAAAAGATACAATAATTCAATTATCAGTTTTAATTAGCATTGTTTTAATAATCGATATTGTCACAAGACAGCTATGAATTCAGGCACACTGTAGGTTTCAGTGTAAAACACCAGTGAGCAAACTAGGACTTGGTTATAAAACTGTTCAGAATTTAGTACATCTTACAGACAAGAAGTGGACTTATTTTCATTAAATTTTTATATGAGGTGGTTGTTCTACCAAAAACTGTCCCTTAGATGTTCTCCCATCGTGCTTTTTAAGGAAAATTTTAACATATTACGCCCCGTTATTTTGTCCATAATTAATAGCTCCCTAACAAAGAAATAGTCATTTCTACTTTTAAACATGCAATTCTGCAACCTTTTCACAAAAACCCAGCACAGACCCCAATTACTCATTTACACCAATTACAGGCTTATCTCTAAACCCAATAAAATCCCATTCATTGCCAAGATTTCTGCTGACATTTTATTGCCCTGTGCAGGTGATCTGGTTTAAATGCCCCCCTCCAAACATGATACGGCTCATCATTCACTGGATAAGCGATTTCAGCATGTGTACTAGGATCTGCATTACACTCTGCCACTAAGTGTACACACTACCACTCCACTCAACGTAAACTCTAAGATACACATCTGACATTTGTATGTTAACAATTGATATGCCTAATCACACATAAACCACAATCTAAAACTTTACCAGAAATCTTACTACAGCTAAACATTATCCAAACACTATTTTATTCTAATCAAACAGATATAAAATATAATTAGAGAGTACTACATATGTAATGGGTGAAATGGTTGCATTCAGCATTATCATTAGGATACTGTATGTACACATTCTCACCAAAGTTGCTGGAATTTTTGAAAGGTTCAGGAAAAACATGGCTAAGGCCCCCACCACGATAATCAACAGGATGACAGAACACATGTGGTGTAAATACCAGCAAATAAATCAGCAGTTAATGTAAATTCATGAGTTAGTTAAGTCAAATATAGTGGCTTCATACACAAGAGGATCATTTTCGACAGGTGCTCAGTAATGACATGTTTATAGCGATAAGTTCCTCTTTGACCAGACCAGCAATTTTCAAGTGGGATAAAATTATAATAAAAAACAGGCATTTCGAATTTTTACAATACTCAAACCAAACCCACCAAACATACTGTACCACAAGTTAAATCTCTGAGGTCATATTTTCCATCATAATGATGTTTGAAGAACACTCAATGGAACGTTGGGGGAACCGTGCACAGACATTCACACATTCATTTACATGCAGTATTTTATTATACAGTCCACTTACCTTTATCAGCTGAAACTGGCGAAGGTTTCATGGGTGACTTGAATAAATTAAGCTCAGGATTGTCCCAAGGATTCTAAAAAATGTGCAGAAATAAATATGGACATATTAACTAATTACACATGAATGCATGAATTACACATTTATTCTGTTGTCTTCTATCTGGTTTAGCACAGTTTCTTTGTATTTTCTCGTCTCTTCCTGCTTTTTTACTGTTATTAATAATTGTGTACAGTTTACATTGCAGGCTCTGTTTCCTGCCATCATCTCCTCCATCTTCTCCAGTAGCTCGCTGACCTGTGTGTTGTCTTTATTGTTAAAACCATCATATCTGTTTTCACATTTCTCTACCTGCTACTGAATAGCCTCCCCTGCACTCTCTCTACTGTATGTGTCTCTCTATGGTAAGGTCCAAACACATGACCAGCAGTGTGCTGTATGCATCTGGATGCCACATGGACACGCTGAGCACAATCTGTTTTTTAAGTAAATGTCTTTTATAATTCCTCTGCCACCCTGGTGCTTCAATCACAGTCATCTTCCTTCTTGCTACCCAGGGCCGGTTATAGACAGGCACATATGGGGGGGGGGGGGG
>JAAGKR010007153.1:6471-38522 GCA_011419295.1 Clarias macrocephalus | reverse complement strand
TACCAAGGCAGTTTTATTAAACGTGGAGTTATTGATTTCTTGCTTTTAGATGGCAGATTAAAATTAACTCTCAATCCTCAGTCACCTATTTGTATATTTAAAAAAAATAATAAAGAAAAACGCATTCGGCCAAAACATGGTATTGGTGCTAAAAAGTCTTTTTGGATGGAAAAGTGAATTTTCAAGTAGGATCATATAACATTTTTTTATAATACTTACTGCCTCTTATCCCTCGATCCATTCTTAATTTTTTTGTAACTATGCATACACAGTAATTTTTTTATTAGATAAAAGGAAACACATTTGCTAAAAAAAAATCATGGCCTTTTATGTAGTGTCCATAACTTTTTTTTAATTAAAAACTTTCAGTGATCTTAATTGTAATTCAGATGAAACTTGTCCAGTTTTGATTTTATATGAAAAGACATAAACCTGTGAAAAAGTGTATTATTCTAAAATGCAATTATTAAGATATTGCAACATGAATTTCACGTGGGGGTGGGGGGGTGTACTTAATTTAAGCAACAATTTTTATCACCAATACTCATAACGACATACAGTATGAATAATTAGCATTTCTAATTATTATTGTTTGAAGTGAGACAGTATAACACAGATAAATTACCAATTTTTATGCACATATAAAATCATCTCTCCAAGACAGCTGAAGTTACCCAACTTAGGGAATTTTTAGGGAAGCAGGATTGGACACTTCCATGTTGCATAAACTTCAGAAGTATCTCCTTTGGCACACACATTTTCTGTATTATATGTATAACATAAACAAAATAAAATCAGCACCAGTATTGTGTTTAACTGATTGCATTCAGACACTGTTTTTAGTTGATAATAATCATCTAAGTAAATTATTTTACATTCTGATAAATAAACTCTGATCACTAAACAAAAGCATACATTTAATTTGAGCTTAAACTTATTTTTCAATACATTTTAACACCATTTAGATGATCGGTATCTTAATTGTTTTGCTAGTCACTTAAATTAATTTAGCTAGCAATTTTGGCTTACACACTGAGGCATAATTTTTGATTAGCTTGCCTTGAAACCTACCTTTAATATGTTAGCTCACAAAGTACACATTTATTTACTCAAAACATTACATTTACACAAAATTATTCTAAAATTAACCACTAGTAAAAATAAACATTTAATCTTGGTAGCGTTATTTGGCTGCTTAACACATTAGCGCAGGGCTTTAGTAGCTGGTTAGCCTTGCTAATCCTACTGCTAATTAGCAGCTTACCAGTCAAAGTGGCCTGTGCTGTTTTTACTATAGGTTTTTCAATATAAATTTTCCTTGTTTTTAAATTCATTAGATTTTTTTATTCTAATCAAAGTTTTGATTTATTATTATTTATGCACATACAGTACTGTAGCACTTAGCAATGGCCCCTATACAGTATGTATGGACAGACTAATTATCTTTTTTAAAAGTGTTGATTTTTTATTTTTTTTTTTGCATACAAAGTTGGCCTCTGAGAGGACCTAAGGATTCAGAGTTTTTTTTCCATCCGCACTGGTTTTCTTTAGTGTTTTGCGTCTGTTGTCCCACTATACAGAATCTCAAATCACGTATTCATGTTTCAACGTGCTAGTGTTTCAGACCTAGCGTCCAAGGTCTGACCTGAACACGACTTCCCGGCCCACCTGCATCATTCTCAGTCAGCGAGCAGCTGTGTGAAGCCACACAAAGCAGATGTGAGTGGCCTCCTAACGCAGCACGGCTCCTCCTGGGACAAGATGAATGAGTGCGAAACGAACAAGTGACCTCTCTCCTTCAAGAGCAGTGCGAGGGTCAGCCTCTCAGGAGCTGGCGTTTATGAATGCACTGCCACATTTCTGGCAGCCAGGGAAGCCATTACTGCAATTAATTTCCCTGTAATTGTGTTGCCATGTATCAAGTAAGTCTCTGGGCATGTGCGTTGAAGGAGATTGGGAGGAAAAAGGTGATGTGTGTTTAATTAGAAAAGGGAGGAGACGACTCGCATTATCAGACTGAAGTAAACTGATTAAATAACCATTATAGGTTGTGTCAAGCCTCGCGGCAACTCTGTCACCTCCCTCATATTTCACTGTCGTCTGAAGATGATTTGAATTGATTGGACAGAATCAAAGATCTCTCTCTCATCTTTGTTTTTCTTCTTGTCTCTCTTTTTTGTTTTTCAGGTAAGACCCCTGCTGTGACCTCTTCACCTAACTGTCAAAGTAGGATGCCTCATTTACTTTGTGGTGACATCGCCTTACTGAACAGAAGGATTACAACAAAGCAAACTAAGTGTATTTGTTCAGTGCCTCAGATTGATCCATTGTGAAAAACATTGCAGTGGGTGTCTTATGAAGCTGGCCATGTGCTCAAAAAACTGAAAAGCATTTTAGACTTTAGTGTTAATAAGTCAAGAAGATGTGGCACATTTATAAAAATGCTGGTTACTGCATCCTTACTGTGTGATGTAATGTAGCAAAATACGATGGGCGGTCAAGTCAAACTGGGACTTGTGATGAAATTTCTCGTGAATGTCGGTGTAAAATTGATTGACATTTGCAGAAGACTTCAAGCATAGTTCTGTAATGGGAAACTTGGCAGCAGTAAAACATTTAAATAGTGCAAAGCTTTTAAGGAAGGCAGTACGTCGGTAAATGACAATCCCAGCTGAAGTGGCTCTGTGCTCACAGTAGTCGTTCCTATGAACTTTCAGCAGCGGAATGTCTGATTCTTTGAAATCGACAGATTGCCAACTTGCGGAAGGGACGCATATGTTTGTTTGAACTGTACAGTACACACAATCACTCACCAACACCACTTGCATATTATATGTACTTGGCTGGAAGTTATTACCCTCATTTCCACATGTTTGGGCCAATAAAGGAGTTCCTGGGAGGCCAGTGTTTCAGACGTGGAGCAGGCAGTTAGATCATGGCTCTGGTGTAGTGAGAAAACTTTCTTTCTTGATGGTATTCAAGCACTAATGAAACACTGGGGAAATTATATAGAGAAGTATACTCTCATAAATGAGTTCTGTTATTGAGCACAATCTCGGTTTGGATTGAATGTCCCTCGTAGGATAGAATAAATTGTTTGTAGTTTATCCAAAGCCATTTTTTTGACAGGAATAAATTTGACCTTGAGTATTTTCATCATTTTCAGGTGCCCCTCTATGATTTTATTTTCGTTTAGATTAGCCATGTCTGTGTTTTTCTCCATCTTCTTCTGAGAAAATTACATACTAAATAACCTGTTGTTGATGATAAATAACATCCACTTCCCAAATTGCAGTAAAATGCACGCATTGGGACGGTCTTGTGACAACTTTACGTGATAAACATACTGCCTACAGTGAGCATACAATAGAAGGAAAAAGAAAAGAAAAATAAATCAACAATATCACATTAAAAGGCTATGGACCACTATTTATTCACATTGAGTATGTCAGACAACATTTATTTTTTCCCAAACATGAGCGAGTTTTATTAGCAGTTTTATCGCCTTGAGTTTCTTAATCATCGAGCATCAGATGCTGCCAAATAAATAAACATGAACATATAAGCATGTGTGAAGCAGCCATCCAGGTTCATAGACAAAACAACTTGGTAGAAACTCGCCTCTCCTACATTAATTTATTTTGCGTCCGGATGTCAGAAGTGTAACACACATCTTAAGTTTTTTTTTTTTTTTCTTACGGATTTTTATGCTAGAGGGATGGTTTATCTGTCAACACTTAGGTCTTCCGACAGTGTCCATGCGCATCTCAAATCATTGTCTTTATACTATGTCTTTTTCAGACACTGAGTCTGGACAGCATCAATTAAAATCTAAATTAATAAAAAAAACTATAAAAATGCAGTATATGTACAGTATATGTATGTGCAAACTCAGACTCTCAATGATTATGCAATATCACATGAGCAAAAGTGCAGTTATACTGAATATCATCACTTCTGTGATTTAGCTATACGCTCACAAGGCAAGGTATAAGCTATTGTCCGTGACCATGTGAAACTCAAAATGTTCAGCCCTAGAGTTCATGGAAATTGAGGTCGCTAGCATAAAGTTAGTGTGTCCAGCATTCATGTTTACAAAGTCAATATTGAGTGAATGAGCCTCTGTTATTGATTAGAGCTTGACAACGCACGCTGGATTGTCTGTACGATTTCTCAAACGATGCCATCAAATTAGTCTGTCTTGTCCTGGCATTGTCACTCTTGGCCTTCCAGACGCAGAGAGATCAGACCTGTAGCTGAAGCATAGGGAGATATGTTTATTCTAGGCCAAAACAGTTATGCCAAGGATGAAATAAGAATAAAGCTAAATACAGCAGCTTAAAACTTTTGGAAAATATTGCTTGCATGATATTAAGTAGTAAAAGTTCATTAAAAATAAGTTAAAGTGAACACAATTTTACAACACAATGGAAGAGGAAGAAGACACGTATACAGATAATGATTCATGTATCAACATATTTAAAATAAGGGCGGACATTCACCTCTAGTAAAATGGGACAAAAATAAATATTGGTAAATAATGTATGTTTGTTAGAATAGAATTAAATAGAATTAAGACCATTTCCAAATGAAATTGATGAGTGATGTTCAAGTCAAGCCAGGACTTGATTGTGCAGAATAGGTTGTCTCAGAACACAGTTATGAGAGTAACTGATGCACTTATCCCAGCATTTCACTACTACTTGGATACAAATAAAGGTAGAAATTTCTCATGATCATGATCACTGATGAAACACTGGCACTGGTACCGTCTTTTAACCTTTTCACCATTCAAACATTTTACTGTGGCTAAGACGCTTGTCATCGTCCTGTGCTTGAAGCCTTCTGTAAATGTCAATCAGTTTTACACCTTCATTCCCAAGAAATTTCATCACAGGTCTTGGTTTGACTTGAACGGTCATCGTATTTCAGTAAAACTGAAATAATAGCAATATGCAAAAGATACACAAGAGAAATTTGTCAGAGGAGTCATGGAGCAGGAATGAAAAGAACCTGGAAGCAGTGAGTAAACCCGAGGCTTCCAAGCTTAGTGCTGATGAACAGATGAACATCACAAATGCTTTACTCGTGCCTGTGTACTGAATTTCAGTAATGATGTTGCTATGCAATAGATAAAGGTCAAATCATGACTAAGATGTACTGTAAACACATCACCCCAAGTAAACACAAGCAGACAGTCCAACTCTATTCAGTGGGTTTAGTTCATTAACATCTAATGTTATTTGTTCAAATGCATTTTGAGTAAAGGTGTGAAGTGCACTTTTTTTTTGAATGATCAAAGACTTTGCTTTATAGTATCTATTATTGCTGTGCACCTCTAATCATAAGCAAGACTCAGTGCATGAACAATAAAATAGGATTGTAGTATTTTTACATTCATTGTTACATTACCGGCTTTATACACATCAATGCCTTACCCTACAGTGAACAAGTAAGAGTCGGCTATGGTACCGACAAGCATTGCTAACCATATGAAATAGTCTTAAGGGTCATGATGACCTGGAAACTCTCTCTCTCTCTCTCTCTCTCTCTCTCTCTCTCTCTCTCTCTTCATCTCCCTCTGAGTCAGGCACTGTTTGTACCTGCCAAAACTCTCTACCATTCTGCCTATGAAATGAGAGATTTGTTTTCCTCTCATTCAGGCAAGGCAAATTATAGCTTGATTACACCTAACGGATGTTTAGAGAGAGACGAAAAGTGTGCTTCTGATAAAGAAGGCCAATTTTCATTTTGTATAAGCAAACATTTTAAAATTGAAAATATTGCAGTTACTCTGGTGAAGGAGGAAGAAAAGGACAATAAATACGATGCATTTCGTCTCGTGATGCATTCGGTGAGCTTAGCTAACGGGGAGGGGGACCCTCTAATTTCCTGTTTACAACCCGAAGTAAAATGCAGGGAAATTGTTTAACAATAATTACTTTTGCATTACGGCATTCTGTGCGAATAAAAGACAGAAGAGCCTCAGGATGTGTAAATGTGTATAGATCTGTTGTGTGCCTGTGGTTTTTGTCAGCACATTTTAAATGGCAGTCGTTCTGATGCAGGCTTGTTTTCGAGTCAAACCATTTTAGTCATGTAACCAGACTAGTGGCTTCAAAAAGGCACGGCATACAAATGAACTGTAATAAACAAAGTATTTTATCTTATGTCCAACAAGATGAAAAGAGGATTCAATCACAAGCCGGTTAACGACCGAGAACAACCCGCACTGTAAAATAAGGGCTGCATTAGCTTAATGCAATGCACTTTAAATTCCTTCTGAAATGGCCTTTGAAGACAAAAAGAGGGTCTTATCATACTGTAGGAATGGCAGCTTATTTAATAGCGATTATATTCTAGTCTTAAAATAAGGAGATGTGGTGCCATTAGGCAGACATACAAAGGTAACATTGCCGAACATCTTGTATTCCTGCTAATCATGGAGACAGACTCAGTCCACCGATGAACCCAACATTAGTAAGCTCGTGCTAAATGATCAGGCTTTGTTGTAATGTTTAATGAACTGGACATCATGAAATATTTGAAGGAGTAATTTTTTTATTTGTAGCCATAAGACTGTCCCTCTTGAAGATGTTTTTCATTTTTATTTTTTTTATATATATGTGGATAGTTATAAATTCTACTACTGTATGTTATGTCTGGTTTATTGACACCAAGCAAAGCAACTTTTTTCTATTATTATTATTATTATTATTATTATTATTATTATATTCCACTTATCCTGTATATAGGGTTGCGAGGGGGCCTGGAGTCTATCCCAGGAGCCTTAGCACACATACACACCCTACAGCAATTTGGGGACACCAGTTATTCTAATCTGCATGTCTTTGAACTGTGGGAGGAAACTGGAGCACCATGAGGATAGTCACCAAGCACGGGGAGAACATGCAAACTCTACACACACTGACCCGACTGGAATCCAAATCCTCGATCTTCAAGGCCACAGTGCTAACCACTACGCCACCGTGCCGCCCTTATTATTATTATTATTATTATTATTATTATTACTGTTATTATTATGTCAACATCATTAATTATGTTTACAAGTAAGGATTAGTTGTTAATAGTATATTATACAACAGTTAGTTCTAACAGAGTAATCTAATTGGGTGAGAGGCATTCAACAAGTGGTGATATAGAGCAAAACAGCACTGGGACGTTTAACTACTGTACTGTATGTCTATCACTCTGCTGTTAGTTGGTGAAAAGTTGGTGGTTGGTGAAAGTATGGTGCAGTCCCCAGTACTCGAAAGAGGGCGCATACCTGCCTTCCGAAATCCACATTCAAAACCAGTCACGCAAGCACTTCCAGCAAGAAAACACATCTAATAATGTTATATTATGTCATCTTAAACAACACTTTGGTTTGGAAGGTCCCAGGTTCAAACCCTATGACCAGCAAGTTGCCACAGTTGGGCCCTTGAGAAAGGCCCTCAACCCTAATCTGCTCAGATGTATAATGAGATAATGTAAGTTGCTCTGGATAAGGACGTCTTGCAAATGCCCACATTAAAATTTTTACAAGATCATAAAAATACGTTATGCGCATTTTATTGTTACAGTAGTCTATTAAAACATTTCTTTAACCCGAAATAATTCAGAGAAAAAGGATTCATGATTTCAATACAAATCACAAGAGCATTTATTTTTCCTCTGGACTTGTATATCGCATCAGTCTGTTTAAATCTGCTTTAACATTTATTTGATTCAGCAGTGACACTGGATGGCTCTGTTTTTTTTTTTGTTTTTTTTCCCCAATGCTGTTTCGTGTCTTCCTCCCAGGATCATCTATTCATTTATTCATTTATTCTTTCATTTATTTATTGCCAACGCAAGAAGCATTTGTTTTGACAGATGCTTGCTCCGGGGTGGCTGCCAAAGCACAGACAGATTTTCTGGGGATCCGCGCTACAGCACACAGTAAACACAGCGGGTTAGGCAAACACACTCGACGCAAGTCAGATTTGTGAGCAATTAGCTGCTCTGGCCGGTGAGACTTTTGTCCTTACTGAACAAAAGGAAGGTTAGAACAAGGCTTGGTGCACCTTAGCACTCGGAGGAGAAGCTGGGAGGTGACTGATTTTAATAAACAGAATATAGGACAATATGAAAGAGGTTTATTAATCTCAAAATCGAACCTTTCAAAAAATAAAAAAAGTGTCAAATAATCCAGACGCTGGCGAAGGTCGAGGGCACGTTGAAGCAGTTCGAGAAATAACAAATATACTGTATATGGAAGGTAACAGGGAAATTTAGGGGACCTCCATTGGCATTGGGTGTTTTACACTGACCTCCCAGTTTGAATAACCGCACCTTTGTGAGTGTGTTATAATGATGGCTGTTAGCCATGAACCTAAAGGCTCCTCCTACTGTTAGGCATCACCTGCAGGAGTGTTAATTGGTTTCGGATCAAAAGTAAGACCGCTCAACTCATGCGCTCTACCGAGCTTTTTCCTAGGGTTTGAGCTCACTGTTTTATGAGCATTAGGCGTATTAATAGAGCAAGGGAGCGCTTATCAGACCCCTCCACACATACACACACCCACAACACATACAGTACCTGCAGAGGAGGAGTCATGCCCTTCAACACCGCTGATATTGTTTTCAATAATTAGGTACTCGCTTATCACATTCATATTACATTTCCTCTCTCCGCCTATTTCTCTAGGTCTCTTGTTCACAGCAGGTACACAGTTTAAAAGATTTTTTTTTTACTTGCCAAAAAGACAGCCAGTCTTTCAATTTTAGTGACATGAACAAAAAGTATAATCATATCTCAGAAATAGATTTACCTTATGAAGTGCTCGAGGAGCACACAGAGCTCGTCTGTGGGTTTGTGTTTTTTGTTCAAGCAGGCCAAATGTAATCTGTAACAAGACAAGGTAGCATGTATTCAGTATCTGTATTTAGCCTTGTCTTTTTGCTATATATGATAAGGACACATCTGGCCACACAGATGTTTCCATCGAATGCCAGCGATAAGCAATGAACCACATTGTCACAAACCGAAATATGCACGTTGCAAAACGCTTACTCACATGGTGCCAGGATGATGAAATTATGTAATTATTTAATCACAGATGCTTCTGGATCAGGTTTTTTCACTCAGGATGGGTTGGAACAATGATTAATCTCAGGTATATTCAGAAATTTGTTTGTTCGTTATAAATCATAACTTTGACAAACACTCGACATGTTTTGAAGGAATTTTCCAGGTCATGCCTCCTTCCCATTTTCCTTCATGCCTGCCTCTGTTCTGTTTCTGTTTCTGTTTTGTGCTGTGCCTAAAATTGCATGTGCTCTCTCGTTCTTGCTCTCACAAAGTCTCCATCTTCGCCGCATTGATAGATCGCTACCGTGCTGTTCTCTCCGTAGGATTAGTAGCTAATTATCAGCCAAAAATACATCAGGTTAGTAATAATTATAAGCTCTGTAATTCACGGAATCACACCGTCCCTGTGAGACAAGTTGGCAAGCAGTCAAGCATCTTTGCTGTCACCTTGGGGCACACTCTGCACTCTGAGGGGGTGCTCAGGGTGAAGAGGAGATGCATAACAAGAGGCAGGAAGAGGAAACAGTGGCACAAACCTGCCAGTGATGCCATATTTCATGGCATCTAGGTGTCAGAGCTGCAGGTCTGAGCTCACACATTGTCCAGACACACTCGCTGTCCATTTAAACAGTTTCAAGAACACCTAGCTTTTGTGTAACATGTCGAAGTTTATGATAGATTTTTTATTTTTTTTTAGTCAAGTGTATGTCCAGAGAGACAGTGAGAGAGAAAGAGAGAAAGGGTGGCTAAATTAGGCACTACATGTGCAATGTGCAAGCCATTGCCAGTTTCCCCTTCTGCTGTGATACACAGTTTTTTTATTCATTTGTTTTTAACAACCCAAATTCAGTCTGTGCATGCCTGTTTACTGATTAAACCGAAATATGGCAGAATGCTAAACGCTGTCATATTTTATTCCTTCATCTTCAATAATCTATTCATTCTGGTCAGGGTCACAGTGGGGAATTTATCTTTGATGGGACACCAGTTCATTGCAGAGCATCATGCACACACATCTACACCTACGGGCACTCAGGATCGAATGTTGAAGCTGTAAGGCGCCAATGCTATACATGTTCGCTCCTGAGTTGCCAGTGATCCAGACCCCTCTGCCCTCTGGACCCGGCTAACTGGTCCTGGAGTCCTGCTTCTGGTTGGAGATCTCGTCGCATGGATGCCCCGTGTGGTCTGCCTGGATTCGTATGGTGGCTGGGGATGGTTTCCATTAAGACTGTCCTATCATCGATTGATGCTCTGGGGACCTGTGACTTCAGTTGTTAGATAGCTCAGGACTGGAATCTCCTACAGTCTACCTGAGCCCCCAGGAACAAACTGGACTCCTTTTAATTTTAATTTTAACACATCTCCTGTTACACTGAACTTCCAGTACACATTATTAAGTTGATCAATCCCTGCTATCCGTTATCACCCAGATGAGGATGGGTTCCCTGTTGAGTCTGGTTCCTCTCAAGGTTTCTTCCTATTACCATCCCAGGGAGTTTTTCCTTGCCACCGTCGCCCTCGGCTTGCTCATCAGGGACAATCTTATCATTTTGATTCATACACATTGCATACAAACTTACTTTTTTTTATTGTGTAAAGCTGCTTTGCGACAATGTCAATTGTTAAAAGCGCTATATAAATAAAATTGACTTGACTTGACTTGACTTTACTGAAAGTTGCTGACAAAATGGCTTGGAATCAAGAGCTAGAATTTCAATTCCGTGACTTTAGTCCAAAAGTTGTTAAGGGTGAAGTTGCTCATATTGAGAGTTGGGTTAAAGACGTAGTTGAGATTAGAATTTATGTGACAATCTGTAGTTACTGAAATGAATAAATGAACTTTCCAAAGCATAATTTGAATAGTTATGTCATCCATCTAGGAACCTCTGTAGTCCAAATAAGGACCGTAGAGGCCAATGGTGAACATTGTATTTAGTCCCTTGTATGACCGTGGTAGGACCTCCAGTCAACATTTACAAACTACAAGTAATTTGGGGACACAAATCAGCCTAAGCCATGTCTTCGGAGAGTCTCAGTGGAGGCTCCACATCTTCAAAGAGCCTCAGTGGAGGCTCCATGTCTTTGGAGCGCCTCCGCCATCCGGCCTACAACAACGATCAAGTGCTGCCTCAGCCGTCCGGCCTACAAAAGAGATCCAGTACTGCCACAGCCTCTTTGAACTGTGGGAGGAAACCCACTAAGCACAGGGAGAGCATGCAAAGTCCATGCACACAGACCCAACAAGGGAACTGAACCCAGGACCTGGAGGAGCAAGGCGACAGTGCTAACCACTAAGTCACCGTGCCGCCTTCCATAACCATGCATTGGTCTTATCTCTGTTCTCTGTTGTTTTCTGAAGGTTCTGATATTGTAATCGTTCAGAGCCCTGGCATCCATTGAGCAATTTTCATCCAAGACTCGCAAAAATCCTGAAGGTCACATCTTTTACGTGCATCAAAAACATTTTTTGTTATATTTCGTGGTTGAATGGATTCGAAGAGAGCTTATTCTCTCAGTGAGTGTTCTTTGAGATCAAGAAATATCGGTCAAATGCGTGAAATGTCGGTTAAAAACGTTGCAAACAGCAAGAATAATGAGCACTTATACAGACAAGAGAAGAGAATGTAGGCCCTAGAAAAAGTTCTTTCCATGTTTTCCCCAATATCACAGACTCACTACCAGGTTACGTAGATTACTCGCCAAGGCTCTTCTCGTTCTCATCAATCTTGCCAGAACTCTGGTTAGTAGAAAACACGTTCTCGCTGAACTTGTAGGACTTCTTCTCAATTACTCCCCAAGCTCTTCCATCAATCCTCAGATGCACCGTCGCTATTCTGTAGGCACGAGATTAAGGAAAACCAGTAGAGTCCCACAATTTAGGGGAAAGCCTAGGAGTGTCTCAAGAGTGAGTCGACGCATGTCAAGAGAGTGCTTCGGGAGTAATGTTTTTTTTTTTTTTTTTGGGAGAAATGTCTACAGAATATAATTGACATGTCGAAAAAATTCTTTAGCTTTTTGCCATGATAGGCAGGGTTGAAGAGAGGCTTGGGAAGGTTGACGAGAGCCCTATGAGAGCCCATGTGTTCCAGGAAAACTAATTATTTACAATTTTCTTGCCAAAATCGCTCTGTATGAGATTTCTTGTTGGACCCCTGTATTTACGGTATGAAAGGCCTGGGTTCGATTCCCCCCCATTGCCCAAACCCGAGTCACTGGATGCAGTGCTGGTCCCAAGCACGGATAGAATGGGAGGGTTGTGTCAGGAAGGGCATCTGGCATAAAACCTGTGGCAAATGTTGTGCGGATCGAATGGTCCTCTATGGCGACCCCTCGACGGGAGCAGCCGAAAGACTACCAACAACAACATTTACAGTATGAAAGGCTCTCTCCAAAACATAAAATCATTATTTGGAACCTGCTTCCCCATCGGACACAATTCTGGTCTGGGCAAATGGTTTCCTTTATGTTTTAAACAAGAGATGGAACTATCCAGTGCCCCCTGGGTACCTGCTCCTATGACCATTCTTAGCACTACTGGCAGGTGGTGTAGCGAGGCATTGGTAATAATAGGCATTGGCTATTTGAGCTAGCCAATAAGCAGTGGTACCACCCTAGTCATTACTTGATGCAATTATCTCTACCCAGGACATTGGAACCAGCATGCAGATCATTACACAAGACTGCAAGTTTGTGTGAATGTCTCTGTATGTGAGGTGGCTGTACATACATTAGTTTCTCCAAACTCTGTCATTAATTACGCTGATGCATTGTTGATAGCGGGTCCTGAACTTATCTGATGCCCACTTTTAATTACACTACAGTGGAGTAGATGTACCCAGTCTTTTTTCTTATCATCCAAGCCTTCTGCCACATTATATCCATACCGCAACAACAATGGAATGTTTATTCATCCATCCATTTTTCCATCCAATATTTACACCAGGGGAGCCTATTCCAGGGCACAGGGCAGGGAACCCCATGGATGGGATACCAACCCATTGCAGCGCACACACACACAATAATACACACAATAACACACAATAATACATTACATGTACAGTAGTTTGGAAACACCACTCATCCACTCATAGCCTACCAAGCTATGTCTTTGGTCTGTGTGAAGAATCCAGACTACCTGGAGAACTGGAGAACATACAAACTCTATGCACATAAAACAGAAGCAAGATCTGAACCCCCAAAGCCAATATTGGAGGTGTGAGTGGGACTAAGTAACCATGCCACCTGAAGGAAATACTGATATATTCAGGATTCTCATTGTCTGTAGGTTTCATTCAGCTCTAATATTTGACATTATGCCAGACACCATATAGTAAGTCGCCACTGTGATGATATGTTATGGCGCCAGAATTACTACCATTCAAGATGCTTTAAGACAAAGTTATTTGAGGGTTTAGATCACTATCTTAGAAATCCACTTCCAACTTCTGGCAGGATGAAAACGGGAAGAAGAGAGGTACAATGTACTTGGTAGCTTTAATCATCTAAACTAATGACACAACGTTTACCAGTTCATCATTGGCTGATGAAAGAAGCACATGGAATGGTTCTTATTAAAGTAAAATCAACATCCACAGCAACAGAAGGCCATATGAATGCATGAGTGTACCATGTGCTCTGAATAATGGCACATCTGAAATTGTCTACAGGACTGATTCTCAAGCCTGGCCATGAAGGACCCCATGTTCTGCAAATTCTATTGCTTTCCGTGCTCTATCACACCTAATGTTAGTTTAGTTTTTTTAATATAAAATGTGTTAACTTTCCCATGCTACTATCTTCCTGAAAATGGTTCTGAAATTAATGTGTTAACTGGCCCATGTTCTCGTTCTCATTTTCTCTCTCTCTCTCTCGCTCTTTTTTCTCTCTCTTCCCCTCCCTTGAGCTAACACTTCTTGGTTCATCTCCGGACAAACATCTATACAACTTCCACTCTTTGTTCTCCCGGATTTCACCAGGATGTTAAAACGGTTTATGTTCTTTGAAGTAACAGATGTACATGGCACCAGGTGTTTGGCCAAACATATGAAAAAAAAAAGTCAGGCTTGCTTTAATAAACAGAGAACTTTCTTGCACCCATCGTTCTTGCATGTTAGAATAAAATGGCTTAGATATGCTGCTCCTGATATCAGTAAAGCTCACAGTGGACAGCCTGAGTAACTAATTCATCTTGAAGTTTGAAATCCAATTTCAATTGAAACTTCCAATGAAAAAAAGGCTGTTAAATAGCTCACTCACTCATTGTCTATACAGCTTTATCCTGTATACAGGGTCGTGGGGAGCCTGGAGCCGATCCCAGGAGCTTTAGGGCACGTGGTGGGGTACATCCTGGAGGGGATGCCAATCCAAAGCAAAGCACACACACACCCATACACACGCTCATTCGCACACTAAGGGCAATTTGGAAATGCCATTTAACCTAACCTGAATGTCTTTGGACTGTGGGAGGAAACCCACCAAGCACGGGGAGAACATGCAAACTCCATGCACACAGACCAGAGGTGGGAATCGAACCCGGACCCTGGAGGTGCCAGGCCGCACTGCTAACCACAAAGCCACAGTGCCGACTTAAAACGCCTGATTTGGGGGTCTCCATAAATCCTAAAACATTACAGTCCATCCTGAGAACTTGAATTTTTTTGCCAATTTGACCATGTTGCGCAAGAAAAACTGCTGAAAATGGAAAATGTGAATTTAAAGTCCATCAACAACCTAAAGACTCCAAACGACCCAAATCATTGCAGTAAAGAATCTCACATCATATTAAGGAAATGAACTGATTTGTATAACTTCTACTGCTGATTAATAGCGAATCTAATGCAGGAACTCTTTTTTAATCCTCTTTATAAGGAAAAGGTCTAGCTTGAGAAAAGAAAAACAGCAATCTAAGCAATTTTATTGACTGAGTCATGCTGGTAACACTGAGTCTGCTTTCTTTGCTTGCACTTCTCAAATTCAATGAAACAAGAGAAGGGAGTAGAAAAACAGGCCCCCCCCCTCAGAGCCAAGTAAATGTAGTTTCCATTCCTTAGGACTATTCATTCATTCATTCATCTTCAGTAACTACTTTATCCTGGTCAGACTCCCTTTGAATCTGGAGCCAATTCTTGGTACGAGGCTGGAAAACACCCTGCACGAGATGCCAGTCTACTGCAGTAGAAAATTAGCACTGTGAAAATATAATTCTCATTTTATTTCAAATTTTTCTTTCATTTTCTTCACACTCTCTCTCATTCACTTATCGACTGTACCGCTTTATCCTGTATACAGGGTCACGGAGGACCTGGAGCCTGTCCCAGGAGACTTAGGGCACGGGGCAGGGTACTGCCAGTCCATCACAGGACACACATCAGGCATTCACACACTACGGCAATTTAGGAACGTCCTTTTATCTTAATCTGCAGGTCTTTGGACTGTGGGAGGAAACCGGAGTACCCGGAGGAAACCCACCAAGCACGGGGAGAACATGCAAACACATGCAATCCACGCGGATAAGGGAATCGAACCCGGACCCTGAAGGTGTTTTGCTCCATTACCCACACTGTGTAATGTTATTATTTTAAATACTGTGTCTTGATCCACCTTTTTATCTCATCTTTATTACATATTTACACCTCAAACACACACACATACGATTTCCCGGAATATTCAATTGTCTGAGTCTCTCCATTCGAAACAGCTGGTCATGTGCACACACGCATACACTCGTGAGAAAAAAACCACCACCACCAGAGCGGTCTAAAATTTTTCTACTTTATTCAAGATAAATGTATTTTTTGTAAAACATTCAATAAAAAAATGCCATTACTTATTGCTTAGTCATTAACCTAGTACCCATGATCTTATGCATAATATCTACATACAACTAACACGCAGCAGTTTTTTCTTTTTGAATTCGATAAATATATAAAAACAGAACAAAATCAGAAGACAAAAATTAACACACACCTTGCCGTCTTGCCTTTGGAAGAAAAAAAAAATCCCTTTGTGCATTGGAACCGTGTTCACTTACAAAACACATTCTTTTTTTAAATTTTTTTTTTAAGGAAAGCGTGACCAAGGCAATATCAGATGGTGGAAACCGGCATAATGTGTGTTATTTCTTCTTTCGCTCGTCACACAGGCAGGTCCGAGAGTCTGAGTTTCCTACCAAGAAGTGTTTATATTTCACCAACTAAAAATCAATTGAGGAAAAAAAAACCCCTGAAACCAGTCTATATTGTTCTTTATTAATGTGGATCTGTGAAGCAGTAAGGAGTTTTACTTAACGGTCAGATGTTCTGGGTAATTAACACACCGCTCGTCATGCATACTTTGTTCACATGCAATTATAAGTGACATTAAAACATCAGTATCGATCCAGCTAAGTTTTGCATAAGCATAGAAAGAACATTATCTTGCTTGCTTAAACCAAATAGATGTAATTTGGACAAATAAAAATGATCACATTAGTGTGGTGGTCAGGGAAAACCTTCATTTTTGACTAAATTTAAAGATTCCATTACCAGTGAAAGACACCTGTACTCAAACAAACTATGTCTACATTTATACCCACTTTTAAACACCTTTAGGCTTTGGACATTTTTGGAGCTGTGTTTGTTAATGTGGCTTTGATTCAAATTCAGATCTGTATGAATTTAATTGAAATTATTCATCTGGTTCATATTATTGGCCTGCATCAAAGGCTGGATGGTGGCTTAGTGGTTAGCACTGTCGCCTCGCACCTCCAGGGTCCGGGTTCAATTCCCGCCTTTTTGCATGTTCTCCCCCATGCTTGGCGGGTTTCCTCTCTGAGTACTCTGGTTTCCTCCCACAGTCCAAAGACATGCAGATTAGGTTAATTGGTATTTCCAAATTTCCAGTAGTGTGTATGTGTGTGTGATGCATTGGTACCCCATCCAGGGTGTACCCCAAGTCTCCTGGGATAGGTTCCAGGCCCCGTGCAACTCTATACACAGGATAAAGCGGGATAGACGATGATGATGATGATGATGAAATTACTAGAACTGGGTTAATAACCCTTCAGCATATTATCAAAACCTGGAAGGATAGTGCTGAACCATCAATTTATCCTCAACTTATCATCAACGGAAGACGCGTGGATGGAGGAAAAAAAAAATCATGACTGGAAATCACTTATAAATGCTTGGTGAAGGTGCATCATAAAGAATTGACAGTAGAAATCACATCCATGTTCAAGTAACAACATTTCCACACTGATAAAGTGAATATAGCTGGCAGGATTGGGACTACACCGGAGCCCAATTGGGAGACTAATCAGAAAAAAGGCTTCAATTTGCTAGAGAGATTAAAGTTTGGACTTTGGTGAAATGGAAAAACATTATGCGGCCTGGTGAGTCCAGATCGACCCTATTCCAGAGTGATGGAAGCATCAGGGTAGGAAGGGAAGAGCATGAAGCGATGTACCCATCATGCAATAGTGCCCAGCGTACCAGTTTTGGAGGCAGTGTTATGATCTGGGGTTGCTTCAGTTGGTCAGGTCTAGACTCAGCAACATTATGTGGCAATAAAATAAGGTCAGCTGACGACCTGAATGTACTGAATGACCAGGTTATCACATCAACACATTTTTTCAATGGCACAGGTATATTCCATATTTCATATTACACTGAGAAAAAGAGCGGTGTTGGGAGCATGAGGAATCGTTCTCACATGTGAGTTGGCCACCACATAAAAACAAAAAAAGTTAAACCTGGTCGAAAGAAATATTAGAGTGCGTGACTTTTTTCTTTCGTTGTAAGAAGCACCCCAGAATTTTAGTTTGTCATAAATATGATCATATATCATATCAAATGAGGATATTTAGTGATGGTATCTGAAGATATACAAGTTCTTAGCATCTACACATTTGATTCATTTCAGTTTTGAAATAACAGATCAAAGAAAGAAATAATTGGATTCATTTATACTAAGCTTCGACTACATCATATTGAACATCATATTAGTGTTTAATCAGTAAAGAAATACAAAACATTCTCAGTAGTGTAACTCAGAATCTCAGACCCAAACAATAAAATATCAAGTCCATCGGAGCAACAACAGTTAATTAAAAAGAAAAAAAAAAGAACATAAATAAATAAATAGATCATAAATTAATCAATCAAATAGACTCAACAAATCGGTGCTGAACGTGAACACATTCCTGTGTGATTTCTGTCTAAATGGTGCCCCGTCATGATCGACAGATTAACACACTGCGGAGAGAATAAGAGACAACATGTGCAGGTCTATACATTTCAGATTGAGAGATCTTCTTCTCTCTTCTATTTATTTCCAGGTATTAATCTGTCACTCATTTTTCTGGCAGTGAGACCCTAAAGCTTGAGTACAAAAAAAAAAAAAAAGGAAAAAACAAACAAACAAACAAAAAAAAAGGTGCAAGCAAACTAATCTGTAACAGACTAAAAGAACTAAGTGCATATAAATAGATTGAGTTTGTTTTCTATGATTATATTAATAATAATGAGTTTTTAATAACATATTAACTTTTATGAATATACCATAGTAATGCGTGGCATAGTTTCAGATCTTGCAAGTGACTGTATAGTGCTAATGCCTCTGTGTGTGTGTGTGTGTGTGTGTGTCTGTGCGTGTTGTGTGTGTGTGTGTGTGTGTGGACATTCAGATCTTTGCTGTTCCATTGTTTCTGTCCTAGATGATCACACACTTGCCCTTTTCCACCCAAGGGTTATTCTTCATCAGCTCAGGGTTCAAAAAAGGGTCAGTGGGAACACCATCTTCAATCCACTTCACCAAGCTGGAACAGGAAGAGGAAGCGAACATCAGTCAGACAGACATAGGTGACGGGTAGAATAGAGGAGTAAGGTTATATGGCCTTTTTATTACGATCTCCGTCATATTATGGCCCCATAATGGCTTAGTCTGTTCTAATGTGATGCTTGAACATAATTGTTTTGTGTCCATATACAGTAATATAATAGAATAAATATGTTAAAAATAAGTGAGTACGACTACATGAGATATGGCCTAAAAAAAAAGAAAAAGAAACAATTAAAATGATGTTATGATCAAATGTAAAATTTTGTAGGATCTCTCCTTTCAGGAAATTTTTTTGTGCGTGTGTGTGTACACACACACACACACACACACACACACACACACACACACACACACACACACACAGTATATACATACATAATATCTCTATATCTATCCATCTATCCATCTCTACTGGTCCTTCTCAAAAAATTAGCATATTCTGATAAAGTTCATTATTTTCTGTAATGTACTGATAAACATTAGACTTTCATATATTCATTACACACAACTTGAAGTAGTTCAAGCCTTTTATTGTTTTAATATTGATGATTTTGGCATACAGCTCATGAAAACCCAAAATTCCTATCTCAAAAAATTAGCATCCGACCAATAAAAGAAAAGTGTTTTTAATACAAAAAAAGTCAACCTTCAAATAATTATGTTCAGTTATGCACTCAATACTTGGTCGGGAATCCTTTTGCAGAAATGCCAACTCTCCTGACCTGAACCCCATAGAGAATCTGTGGGATATTGTGAAGAGAAAGTTGAGAGACGCAAGACCCAACACTCTGGATGAGCTTAAGGCCGCTATTGAAGCATCCTGGGCCTCCATAACGCCTCAGCAGTGCCACAGGCTGATTGCCTCCATGCCACGCCGCATTGAAGCAGTCATTTCTGCAAAAGGCTTGAACTACTTCAAGTTGTGTGTAATGAATCTAAAATATATGAAAGTCTAATGTTTATCAGTACATTACGGAAAATAATAAACTTTATCAGAATATGCTAATTTTTTGAGAAGGACCAGTATATATATATATTATATATATATATATATATACACATATACACACACACTGTATATACATACATACATATACATGTGTGTGTGAATACAGTATATATGTATATGTACGTGTAAACACACACATATACATATATACTGTATATACACACACACACATATAGTGTGTGTGTGTGTGTATACACACACGTATACACACACATATACATATATACTGTAACCACACACACTATATTGCCGAAAGGATTCACTCGCCTGCCTTCACATGCATATGAACTTGAGTAACATCCCATTCTTAATCCATAGGGTTTAATATGATATTGAAACAAATGGTATAACAAATGCATCATTTAGTCTGCATGAAGTTGTCGAAAGCCTTGCTCTCTTGGTGTGCTTTTCTCACAGATTGTTTAAGCTTTGAATCGCAAAAACAGATGTACACCTAATTAATTTAGTTTGTAATCAGATCCCGGCTGTCAATACTGTATGTCTGTGATGTTCCTGCTCCATTACATCAGCAGCAGCAGCAGAGAAACAACAGAGAGCATACACTGTAAGGCCAAAAGTATGCGGACATCTAACCGACATGCATCAGTGCTTGTTGAAAATCCCGTTCCAAAACCGTGATCATTACTACCGAGGCTTTCTCCTTTTGATCTCGATTCCAAAATCTAGATTTTCGTGAAGCTGTTGGGAGAGCAGACCTGCGCCGCATCCAAAAAGTACCGGAAATCTTACTGTGATTCTAACAAGTACTTAAACTACTGTTTCATGGCAACAAAGTTTTTGAAGTTAGATGTCCACACACTTTTGGCCATATCGAGTATTCCTATTTTAAACACTATATGTTTTAAGTGCAGTAATACGAACAGTTGAACCATATATTGAATCATGATAAGGAGCCGTTTCTGGCACTTGTGTGTTGAACCGTGCTGAAGTTCTAAATGCTGCTGATCGTCTGAAGAGTTTTGCAGAGATAAAAATGACAGACGTCCAGCATGCTGTGTGTGGGAGGTTCACACTGATTCATAACGTTTGGTATTTCTGAGCTCAGATCTGGGCTGCAGACTGAAATAGTGATGATGAAAAAGAAGCTCAATAGATTCTGATTATCAGTATATCCATTAAGAACAAAAATACACACTGGGTTTATAGTATTATGGTGCTTTGTGCTCACTATGACGCCACCATGGTTTTACCTTGCGTAGTACTTCATGGTAGCTATGTTCAAACTCTTTATGGCATCTGACCACTACACCCGTTTGTGCTTGCTGAGCATCCCATTCCAGTTCCGAATTGCTGTTATAATAACCTCCACTTTTCTGGAAAGACTTTCCTCTAGATTTTCTGGACTAGGCGTGTGGATTTGCCCAATGAGCCATTTGAACATTATTGAATTCAATAGTGTTGTTGGATGCAGTTGTTGTTAGTCGTTCGAGGGGTCGCAGTGGACCATCGGATCCGCACACAACTTCACAAAGGTTTTACACTGGATGACCTTCTTGACGCAACCCTTCTATTTTATCCGGGCTTGGGACCGGAACTGCATCCAGTCGCTGGGTTTTTGGACAATGCCTGGAAATTAAGTCTTACCACTGAGCCACCAATGCCCAATTCTTCCCAAAAGGTGTTAATTGGAGTTGGGGTCAGGGCTTTGTGAAAACCACTTGATTTTTTTTTGTTTTTACTCCAACTTTGGCTAATCCATGTCTTCATGTACCTCACTTTGTGCACTGTAATCCTGGAACAAGGTTTGGGCCTCCTTTACCCCTTTTTCTACCAAACCAAAGGGACCCAGGTGCTAGTTCTTGTCTGGTGTTAGTGCCGGTTCAGAGCTTGTTCAATAGTGAAACCTCCTAAGAACTTGCTTCGTTTTTCCATGGGCAAGAGAATCACGTCATTACATCACTGTATATGTCTCTACTTTTCCACCAATGCTAAAAAAATAACAATAATAAATGCTAGCAGTAAGCACAACAACAATGGCGGACTTCAGTATTGCTTTGGAAGCAGTTCTCCTGGCTTTGCAAGTCTACTTTGGGATCAAACTATCATTGCTATAAAGCATCAGAGCCGCCATTGGAATCAGTTTTTTTGTTGTTGTTGTTGTTGTTGTTGTTGTTGTTTTTTTGCATCTAAGGTCCAGTGGCTTTGGCTGTCTGAAAACAAACGACTAGTTCAAAATTGGGCACCAGACTAGCTCTGGAACCGCCTTGGTACAAAAGTGGTAGGAGTTCCAGTAAAGGGGAAACGTATTGCTACAGTAATATGAAGACATTCTATATAATTGTTTGCTTCAAACTCTGTGGAAACAGTTCCAGAGTACAGCAGCGGTATATTATTATTTCATTATATATCAGATTTGGTCTTTAACATGGATTTAGAGCCACAATTAGGATTTACATCCATTTTATTTTTATTTTTTTTTACATACTGTATGTACAAGGAAAAGATCGCACTGACGTGTCTATGATAATGTCCAGTAATCTGTGTTACATCTTTTTTTTGATACCGTACAAACTAAGGAAAACAAACACAAGCTAAAAAGTTAGGGACGCCTAGAAGTGCCTGTGGAGACGAACGCACAATGTAAAGTGCAGTTAGTGTGAATGTGCCAGGGAATTGTAGCAGGTATTTTAGAATGAATCAGCAGTTACAGCGTAATGAGATTAGAAGTGGGGAGAGCTGGCTGCTGGATGCTGATTAAGTGTGGGTAGTATTTAAGTAAAAAGTTGGTGTGTTAAAGTGGAGTGGCACTTTACAGGCTGAAGTAAAAACGTCCGACGCAAATCCTACGTCGGGAAGATTATCCAAAAGTGGAGATCTGATTATAATATTTATATATATATATATACACACATATACCCACACTTACACACACTATAAATATTATATTATATTATATTATTATTTAATAGTTTAGTGATTTCTCATCCTGGAAGGGTGATGGTTTAGATTTGGTTTAAGTTTATTATATAGTTTGGAATTATAAATCCTTGTTAAATCCAGCATAAAACAGGTAAAAAGTGCTTATATTACAGTAATGGAGATGTACTGATGAACTAAATGCTACAAATTTGTTGGCTTTTTATGGGTGAAAAAGCACTGGAAGTTCAATTTAATTACAAGAAATTCAATGTTATTTGTACAGCACTTTTAACATAAGTTCATCTCTGATTTCAAACATATTTTATACAAAATCTATTCTGTCAATCATACTGTAGGTAGACTCTCGATCCGATATTTTTGCATTGTTGTTATTCTTAATATGATATAATTCGCTAACATTAATGTTAACTGGCTGATTTATCTCAGGCAGCTATAATTAATGACAGACTTTTAACATAAACATAATAAAACCTACTAAAAATATAAAAAGCATGAATGTCTCATACGGACTGATCTTTTTTCCTCGGCCAATTTACTCCAGTCCAGTAGTTGGCAGTAATCCAACATCACTCATCAACTCAAAAGAAGAAGAAAAAGAAGAAGAAGCGATATTCTAATTTAACACAGGTATTTGCGGACAAAGAGTTTACAAAAAAAATTACAAAATTGTGAATCAATTCTAAATCATAAATCATAAATTGATTCAATTCAAATGAATTGAATCAATCAACAAATCGATAAAATCACACAGCTTTAGTACAAATTTATGGTTTACTGCAAAGTGTAAGTGTAATGCCACAACATCCATGCTTCTTGTTAGGATCCACAGTTTTTAAAATATGACTCTACTTAATCAAGGATAGACCCTATATAAAATCTCATACACACTATATTGCCAAAAGTATTCACTCGCCTGCTTTCACATGCATATGAACTTGAGTAACATCCAATTCCTAATCCATAGGGTCTAACATGATGTTGGTCCTGCTCCCTTTGCAGCTTTTCTTCTTCCTTTGAGTTGATGAGTGATGTTGGTTTATTGCCAACTACTGTACTGGAGTAAATTGGAAGAGGAAAAAAGATCAGCCTCGACTCTTCTCGGAAGGCTTTCCACAAGGTTTAGGAGTGTCGTCATCATCATCATCATCATCATCATCATCATCGTCGTCATCATCTATACCGCTTTATCTGTCTGGCTATACGGGCAATTTGGGAACATCAATTAACCTAAGCTACATGTCTTTGGAATGTGGGAGGAAACCCGAGTACCCGGAGGAAACCCACCAAGACAACATGCAAACTACATGCACAAAGAGACGCGAATCGACCCTGGCCGGGAATTGAACCCGGACCCTGGAGATGCAAGGCGACAGTGCTAACCACTACACCACCGTGCCGCCTTTATGGGAATTGTTGACCATTCCTCCAGGAGCGCATTTGCGAAGTCCGACACTGATGTTGGACAAGAAGGCCTGGCTCACCAAACCCGCTCATCCATGTCTTTATGAACCTTGCTATGTGCACTGGTGCGCAGTCATGTTGGAACTGGTGTGGGGTTGTTTTTCAGGAGTTGCTCTTGTCTCCTTACTTCCAGTTAAAGGAGCGCTAAATGCGTCAGCATACCAAGATGATTTTGGACAATTTCATGCTCCCAAACTTTGTGGGAAAAGTTGTTCGTGTTCCAACATGACTGCGCACCAATGCACAAAGCAAGATCCACAAAGACATGGAGGAGCGAGTATGGTGAGGAAGAACTTGACTGGCCTGTACAGAGTTCTGACCTCAACCTAATAGAACACCTTTGGGATGAATTAGAGCAACCAGGCATTTTCGTCCAACATCAGTGTCTGCAAGAATGGCCAGACCTTGTGGAAAGACTTCCCAGAGGGGTTAAAGCTGATATAGCTGCGAAGGGTGGACCATCATCATATTAAACCCTACGGATTAAGAATCGGGCATACGAGCAAATACTTCTGGCTGTATAGTGGATATACCTGCAAGATAACAAGCATGATGGCGTTAATGATGGATCATAAAAGTTTGGATCAGAGGCTACTGGTAAGGAGGCATCAGAGCTGGACAGACTGCAAAACTAAAGTGCTGCTGCATCACCGTCATTGGGTAGAAATAATACTGGGGTTAAAATCCCATTGGCATCCTCATCATCATGACGTTAAATGGCATTTTGGGTAACGTAGGAAACCTTATTGGAATTTCATTACCAGGTAATTCTTGGATGACATTAAAGATTGATGTGCATCATTAACTGTACATATTAACAAATGTTTTTCAAGGTGATTTTTCATCTGCAGTATTTGGAAACACTATTACACACGATGGAATCAAACGTTCTGCCAAAAAGCTGTAGGTGGTGCATGGATGACGATGATCACAAGCATCGGGCCTTGTTATAAAAACGATCGGTGTGTTTCTTACTCTGTGACTGTCTTGGATGATTTCTCCCTCTTAAACGCCAGCTGGTACTTGAGGCTCTCTACCTCTTTCTTCAGCTGTGGGACATCCATTTCATCCATGACTGTGGTATCAGTTCAGTTCAAAACCTGAAAGGTGAAAATAAAGAAATAAAAAAGGCTGAAAATTATTCAAACAAACAAACAAACAAAATAAATTAAAAAAAATCTCCTGACTGCCTTGAGCTATTTTGGACGGATGATATGTGATCTAAATACAGCAAACTGCAATCTGGGATCCTGTTCCTCCCACACACTGATAAAGGAATGAGCCAGGACAGTGTTAAAATGTGTGTGTGTGTGTGTGTGTGTGTGTGTGTGTGTGTGCGCACTTCCCTTAAAAGCATCCATCATGCAGGTGTTCCATTGCCTTAAAAGCATTTTTTCCTGCCGGTCAGTCACTGACGTCTCTGATCTGATTTCACCCAGTCTGTAGTGAGCCCCAAGAGTTCACTCCTGTTGTCCTAGACGCTTTCAAATTTATAGCATTACAACCGTTACTGTAAAATCCCCAATCTGTCTTTCGTCCCCTTTATGATTTGAGATCCTCCCGAGGGCAGATGTTTATGTAGGCGGATGGTCGAGGAAATTAAGATGGCGGGAAAGAGATGCACCTATCCGTTTTCATCCTTTTGTTTGGTTTACTCCAGCCATCTTTAATCAACACGTTTATTTGCCCTGAACATCATGTGTGGAATGGAAACCAACCATAAGACAATACAACTAGACAGGCATATTTTCTGAAGAAAATGTGAGCGGTGCTTGCCGCGGCAAAACCCAGACCTCCGGGCCTTCTATAATGACAGTCTACGGGATCAGTTGCTAAGGTGCTCTAAAGTGGTTGCTAGGGCGTGGCTTTGCACTAATCCTGAGAGACTGATTGGTTGCCTGAGTAAAATGAGCCCACCCACCATTTCTCTGTGACGATGGGACCCACAGTTTCAAAGTTCCTATGGAAGTTACCATAGCAGGGAATGCAACTGTGAGCATTTCCTGTTTCATTGTGAAGTACCTTCCAATCTGGGCACCTCTTGCACCCCAGGGTAAAAGTTATATACCCTCTTATGGGGTATGTTCTGACACAGCTTGCAAGCCTCTTCAAATGTGTTACTTTTATATTTCTACAAAAATTCATTCTCTGCAGGCAAAAGAGGGTAAATTTCCAGTTGTTTTTTTAGTGGCCTTCAAGTCAAACCGGGACTTTTGCTTGTGCAGAATAACAGAATAGCTATGAAAGTAAAAACTCCCTTTATTCCTCTGTATAATCGCCTGCTACACTAATGCACTTATCCCAGTGTTTCACTAGTGCTTGGATACCATCAAAGTAGAACGTTTTCTCAGTATGCCATGATCAGTCGGAAACTCTGGCCTCCCAGGCACTCCTTGAATGGTTCAAACATGTGGAGATGGTTTGGTGCGAGGTCAGGACTATATGGGAGATGTGGCAATAATTCCTGGCTGAGTTCCTGCAATGTGCAAGCAGTGTTCATGAATGATTGTGTGTATAGGTCCCACGGAGAGAAGCATCTTTTCTGCAAGTTTGTGCACTGTCATGAAACAGGAAGGGGCCGTCCCCCAAACTGTTCCCACATAGCTGGGAGCAAGAAATTGTCCAAAATATCTTGGTATGCTGAAACATTAAGAGTTCCTCTCACTGGAAGTAGGGGGCCGAGCCCGACTCCTGAAAAACAACCCCACACCAGTTCCAACATGACATGCGCACCAGCGCACAAAACAAGGTCCATAAAGACATGGATGAGCGAGTTTGGTGAGGAAGAACTTGACTGGCCTGGAAAAGGAAAGGAAGCGTTTTCCCATAAGAGTAAGGAATCAGAAGGGGGTTGAAAAACAAATCAGGCTTTAGAGATTGGGCGAGGCTGGACTTTAGTGCCGCAATCCAGCCAATCAGGTTCATTTCTTTTGACTGAGTAGTGGCAGGGTCTAGTAAGGGTCTTCAAGAAGAAAAAGATTTTCGAAAATTGTACTTAGTCACATGACTAGGGTTCATTGTATATGTGAGGAAGAAATCTTGCTGGTGATCATGTGACTTCAGCAACACCTTTGGTGCTGCGGGACGTCACGTCATGCGCATTTTAAAACAAAAATTGGACATGTCTACGTCATGCATATCCAAAAATCTAAGAGGGTCTTTACGATGTGAATAGACGAGAGAAAAAAAAGAAGAAAAAAAAAAAAGAAATTCTAACTTTAAACTTTTAAATTCGTCAAATAGCACGTCTTTGATCTACAACGCCCTGATATGACTCAATGTGCCATTAACAGGTCTTGTGTAACAGAACAGGACACAGTCTGGCTTTTGCCTAAAGCCAAAGCACAGATGAGTGAACACACTGAGATCAATGAGTGCTCAAAAACACAGTGTGCTGTGAGTCAGTCTCGCTTTGACTCTGATCGGTTTTATGGCCAACACACAGCCAAATAAAAATAACCGTGTGCCGATACAGAACTCCCATCTCTGCAGTTACTGATAATTAAAAGTAATCACAGTTTATATTCTGAATACTCGGTTTTAAATACACTCACCAGTCATTTTACCGGGAACACATACACCTGTGACCAGACACACACACACACACACACACACACACACGAGATTTGTTCATACCAGCATAATCTCAGTGACTTTGACTGTCGCATGGCTGTTAGCGCCAGATGGGTTGGTCTAAATATTTCAGAAACTGCCGAACTCCTGGGATTTTCATGCGCAACAGCCTCTAGAGTTTAGTATAAAAAAATTTTTTTTTTAAAAAGGCATCCAGTGAGCAGCATATAGAAACACCTTGTCCATGAGAGGCACTGTTTCATAGAACATAGTGGGTACAGGATGGTTGAAACCAGGCAGTTGAATATAGAAAAAAATTATCAGGTAATGTGCTGCGTAAAGTCTAGTAATGTTTGTGAAAATCGCACGAGGTCAGTAAATTTGGAGATCCTCAGATGATCCTGTCTGATCACATTTTGTTCCTCATTTCGATGCCAGATGTCAACATTAATTAAATTTTTCCCTCAGTATCTGCATTGTGCTATTGGAACATGATTGGTTGAGTGAGTGTATGTCAAAACGTAACCTTGGTGGTCTCCTTACTGATGTTCTGCCTTTAAAGATGTCCAGAAGAAATAGTGCTCTTAATGTTTGCAGAAGGGACAGCACTGCTTACCTGCTCCTCCCAAATAGAATACAGGAGGACCATGGATATTTATAGTATTCCCAATGGCGGTTTGGTGCTTCATAAACAAAATGGAAGAAAGTGGAGAAATCGGTCTGTAAAGAAGACACTGAAGTAAATGCGAGGGGCGTTCAAGTCAAACCGGGACATTTGATGAAATTTCCATGCATGAGGATATAAAACCGATTGACATTTCCAGAAGACTTCAAGCAGTACGGTGATGACACTCTTAGCCGCAGTAAAACATTCGAATGGGGTAAACATTTTAAGGAAGGCCATGCATCAGTAAGTGATAATCCTGGCCGAGGTGGCCTGGAGCCCATTGCAGTCGTTCCTGTGGACATTCAGCGAGGGGGGGGGGGGGTGTTGGGCGGGACACCTCATCGTTGAAAATTGACCGGCGACTTGCGAACGAGATGCAACCGTCTGTGGGAACTGTACACGCAATCATTCTCCAGCACCACTACAGCACATTACACGAACTTACACGGCTGGGAGTTATCACCTCATCCCCAGTATACTGTAGTTCTGAACATTTCCACATGTTCGGGCCATTAAAGGAGTTCCCGGGAGGCCAGAGTTTCAGGCTGTCCAATCATAGCTCCGGTGTACTGAGAAAACTTGTACTGTATCTTGAGGTACAACACTGAACTTTGTACTGTGTAACGCTGGGATAAGTGCATGAGTGCAGCAGGAGATCATATTGAGAATAAAGGAAGGTTTTACTCCCGTAACTGTGTTCTGTTATCCTGCGCAAACAAAAGTCCCGGACTTTAGCATCCCTGTTAAATAAAAAAATAGATCAAGGTGGCTTAAGAGGTAGATTGTGTCGCCAGACGCATGTTTAAGTAAAGATGCTTAAGTAAAGCCCCGACTCTTCTCTCTCTTTCCATTGGCTCCACTGGTGTCAAGGTCATCACAATTTTTTTCTTGTTTGAAGCTCACAAACCCTGGAACAGGCACTTACAGAGAAGACACCAATCTACCAGCACTACTTTCTCTCTCAGTACATGTTATCTGGAACACTGCCAGTAGAAACGAGTGTTTTCTGGCCCTAAACAGACAACCTTGATTATGGCCTCACAATCACATATATTAGGTTATCTAACTAAGCACAGTACAGTGGAAAGGTCGTGAGCCACCCCTCATTCGTTCATATTAAATTAACTTACAGTAAATGATGTAGATTGAATTAAAGAAATGGGAACAAATGCGAAGTGCCTAAAGATTCAGGTTTACCAGAATACAAATCACCGGCCTGATCATCCGTCATCCTCCGCACCTGTTTGTCCCTGGTTCATGCCTTACGTTAGATGCTTTTTTTTTTTTTACTTTTCTTAAACGATTCATACCAGCAGGGACTGGAATGAAAATAAGAAGCAAAAAAGTCCTTCAGGAAGTCAAAAAAAAAATCTACAAGCAAGTCTGGCCCTTCACATCTTAAGCGTCAAGACACAAAGAGTGTTCGCTTGCTAGATGATAGGGGATTTTGACACACTTGATACACTTGCCTGAAAATCGGCTAAATACACACTGGGACTTTTCAGCACTACATTCTCACTCAGAACTCAGTGACATGACTGAGCGAGAGAGAGAGAGAGAGAGAGAGAGAGAGAGAGAGAGAGAGAGACAGACAGACAGACAGACAGACAGAGAAGAGCCTGAACCTTACTGAAATGACACCTTTGGGAAAAATAACACATCTTCCATAGTGATGGGCGACAGCAACGCTCGATGTCTAACAATATGTCACCACAAGGGATCTTCGATCCATACCCTCCACTTCCGCAGTAAATTTAGATCCCATTATTGTTTGTTTTTTTTCCCTATATCCAATTTCAAACGATATACACTAATATATATAAACAAATTCTAGGACTGAAAGAGAAAATCGAGGAAGACATTATCTTAGGGAAATGCACATGAGGAATGTGGCGGCGCAAAGAAAGCGCAGAGAACAGGAAATCGTCAGATTTAATGCTTTTAAAACAAATGAAAGGAATTGTTTGGTTTCAGCTCTGTGACTGACCAGCTAAAATCCAGAACTATGCGATATATATATATATATAGATTTTTTAAATACATTTTTTCATTTACCGTTAACTGAACCACAACTTAACAGGCGGTACACAGTCCTGTTCTGCTGAATTAACACCTCTGGGAGGCAATTGTACAACTTCAGACGTGCACAAATTAAACAACGTCAAAGTTATGTGTGAATTCAGCACTCTAATTGTAAATGCCGCGCTGTAGGTGTTAATTCAGCACTGTAATTCAAATATCTTCAGTCAGCATATTTATATTTAGGCGACATAAAAAAAATGATAATTAAAAAAAAAATTTAGTTTAAGTACAAACCTGTACTGATTTAATGTACTGGGAGATTGACAAATCTTTCTTAGCTGTATGATTATCATTAATAATAATAATAATAATAATAATAATAATAATAATAATAATAAAAACATATTTTAAATATTGATATTAATACTAGAAATAATGTTACACAAATCCGTTATTAGTCTCCACACATAAATTGCACTCACATTTAAATGCATTTAGATTGTGTGTGTATGTGTGTGTGTGTGTGTCGGTCTGTCTGTCTGTTTTCCAGGTCTACCGGAAGACTCTGCAGATATTATGTCAGCCATGCAATATTCAAATAATCAGATCTATCCAAGATCCGCATGAAAAAAAAAAAAAAATCCCAAGTTTTACGTAACCATGTGCAGTGATCAGGCCAGCCAGGAAATTTAGTAAAAGCCAATAAACTCGTTCGCATCGTGCGCTAAAGTCATGAGTCATATCTAAATATACCACAGAGCTGTAAAATAACAAGCTGCCCCGGTGATCAGATCAGATATTTAGCCAGATCTTTACCTTTGTCTGAAACTGTAGCTGCAGGGTTTTTTTTTTTTTTTTTTTTTTAGGAAAAGACGCGAGATAGCAGGAAATCCAAGTGCACACACACGTACACACACATACACACAAATGAATGCTCCCAAATCCTTCAGATTCTTGAAGACACTGGAAAGAAAAAAGAAAATAACGCAGAATAAAGAGGAGCAGGATGCAGTGTGGACTCACTAATCCCCAAGTGATGTGGAGCTGCAGGAGAACAGAGAGGATGCTGGAACTGGAGATGAGCACAGAGCTCACACACACTGCTCAACCGCCGACCAGCACGGAATCGGTTCCTTTATGAACGACTCTTTTTTTTTTTATGATTCGGTTCGCAACGCGGAAGAATCTTTTTTTCCTTCTTCATCATGATCTAATGTAAAGCCACACTCTGTATGTGTATACATGGAATAGTGTGTGTGTGTGTGTGTGTGTGTGTGTGTGTGTGTGTTTCTTAGATAAGAAATAAGAAAATATCTGAGATAAGAAAATCTGGGTTGGATTTTCTGGAAATCACCATGGATGATACAGTATGTGTGTATATACACCCAGAAACACACACACATGGTATATACACACTCACACATACATTATATATATATATATATATATATATATATATATATATATATATATATATATATACACACACACACACACACACACACACACACACACACACA
>JAAGKR010007152.1:0-38524 GCA_011419295.1 Clarias macrocephalus | reverse complement strand
TATATATATATATATTTTTTTTTTTTTTAAGTATGAATAATTTACTATTAAAATAAAATTTGGGATTACAAACCACTAATCCTGACTATCATAATCCCTCTGCCAGGACTGGGAATAAATGCACTTACTGTAGGAGGAAGTGATCTATTAAGGTTGCATTTCTCTTTTGATTGTCTGAAGCACTGAGACTCTTGTAATGTTAATGTCCTATGTTGTGTTTTGGACATTTTCAGTGTGATGTTAGTCCTGTACATCAGTGTGTCAGTGTGTAGACATGCAGTAGGAGTAATAACACTTCTGCTTGATTCCTCATTCTACTTACACTGAATAATACTACAAGATCCAGTTATCTACTCTGATATAATAAAAATAAAGCACACATTGGCTTGGTTAATTTGATTTAAACATTTAGTAAATAAATAATCTTAAACAAAATCTAAAATATGCCTTTAAAAATTCTAAACAGTGAACATAAAATGGTTGTGAATAATATAAGATGAAATATTTTGAGGTTTAAAGGTCAGGTTGTAATGCTGAAATTAAACCCACTCATATAGCAGATAAGTTACATTATCTCTCTCTTTTTTATTATTAAGGATGTAATTTATTTAGTTTCTCTTGGTCCTTTGCATTAGCAGTATTCGCAGGCTTTAACTAAACAAACCCGGTCAGAACAACAAAGCAGTCTATAAGATTCTGTGTCATTAAAAGCATGACATTAAAGCAAACAAAACATAATAATAATAATAATAATAATAATAATAATAATAATAATAATAATAATAATAATAATATACAAGCCCTTGATTATCCTTAAAGAAAACACCACAGTTTCCTCTTCTTACACAGAGACTCTGCTCACTTCTTTACAACTGCATTTTCAATTCTCTTTTCATCAGTTTGAGCTGAAAAGAAAACAAAAGCATATTTTGTTGCAAGTTCATTCCAACTGTTTATAACCAGGGTTGGATATAATGCGTTACTATTTAACACATTACTATAATCTAATTACTTATTACTGATAATGCAGTAATGTAACGCGTGAAATTACATTTTAAATGCATGTAATTTGATTACAATTTCAATAACATTACTAGTGTTACAAATGTAGTGTTTAAAAGTTTATTAAAATGCATTAGCCTCAGTTAACAAGAATGTGCTTTAATCAATCGTCGGAGAACATTTGATGATGTAACGTGTTCACTCTTTTTGCATGGGCAGCACCACAGACAAGGTGAGGTCTTACAGGAAAAGGGGTGATTTTATTTAGAAAAAAACTGGGAAGGGGAAAATTATCGTCAGCCGGCCCGACCTGGTGGCCTCGCCCCTTCTCGCACCTGCAGAAGAGAGGGGGTGGGTGGGATACCTACATAGGGAGCCTATGGAGTGAGCGAGGAGCGACAGCAGGTTGAGGTGCCCGTCTATCAAAGGCGCATGCAATGACAAATGTTTTCAAAGTAATAATCCGTAATGTGATCAAATTACAATTTTAAAGTAGTAATTAGTCATTTGTAGTAGATAACTTTTTTTGAGCAACTTTCCCAACACTAAAAAAGTAACCAAAATGCATTTGATCTCATCCTAAACACAGTTTATAGGTAGTTTGTTATAAAATCATGTATTAATAATTCATAAATAATTTAGTCATCATCAGTAATCACTAATGTCCACACACTAAATAACACACACAAAGGGTTTGTGAAGGCTGCCTGCCTGAAGTCTTTGTGTGGAAGCAGACATTTATAAAAACTCTTAAGTTGGTCTTGAGGTACGGAGCTACAACATGGTATTACAACCTCACCCTTTTAAATATATTTAAAAGAAATCAAAACATTGATTCAAATGTTAAAAACTGATGTAAAACTACTTTAACCCATGTCAATTACACTAACTGTAGGTTACTAACTGTCAGTCATCAGTCATGGTTAGTTATTTATGTAATTTATGTCTTCAGAAGGATATGAGTTAGAGGAGCAAAATAACTGGTTAAAAAAAAAACTAATCATAAGCTGTTGATATAATATAATAATAGATGATATATATTATAGTAAAATAAATAACATTCTGAAAGAGGTCTCACCTCGAGCTCTGTAACATTTAATCAGCAGAATGATGGTCACCAGCAGATATGGAACAGGCGTCACTACACTACTGATCAGCATGAACACTGAGGATTGAGCTGGTGCTGAATAAAATAATAAAGTAATAATAATAATAATAATAATAATAATAATAATAATAATAATAATAATAATAATGCATTATGTCTGCAGTTCAGTGTTTTATAAGTTTTAGTGTGATTTATCAGATTCAGCTGATGACAGAAACTCGACTCTGCTGTTCTATTCCTGTCTTCAGGTAACATTAGAATTAAAGAACATTCAGAATTATTGCATCACTACTGAGATAAAACAGTTAAGTGTTTCTTGTTGAACCAGTTACAAATTAATAATCCTGAATATTATGTCTTATTAAACATTTCCCTTTTCCTTTAACAATAAACACACTAGATGAGACTAACCCTGCACTGTGATGTTAACAGGATTACTGTTTTCTCCAGATTCAGACTCACACCAGTAAACTCCAGTGTGTGCTATAGAGCTGTGTGCTGTGTGATATTGCTTTTTGACAGTGCCCTCAAAAGTGCAGAGCAAATAAATGAAATCTTGGAGTTCAGCCTAGGCTTCTTAAAGTGTGCTCCAGAGTGGTACAACAGAAATGCATTTGCTTTATTTGAAATGTAATATCTTTATCTTGAGATCATGAGTTTTATTCCCAAGTGATGCTATGCGTTTAAAGAGCACACACCCATGGAATGAACTTTAAACTGAGGAACAACAAACACTCTGGGTTTGTCCTGGGTGCCTAGCGCCCTCTGGCGATATCATTTGCACAAGACCCATGTAAAGCTGTATGGACTTGTATCCTTTAGTGTTAATGTAATTCTATGAGCGTTCCTCTTTCTCTGTGACTAGTATTTATTATTATTATTATTATTATTATTATTATTATTATTATTATTATTATTATTATTATTACTCTGCTGTAAGAAAGTAGTTGCAACACTTTATAATGTATATTAATCCAGATGTTTTATCAGCAGTTTGCTTGAACCATGCATTTCATTTTTTTTTAAATAAAACATTAAATGAATTGTTAAGACAAATGTAAAAAGTGTGAAATTTTAAGTCAACTCATTACAGAATGGACACATTGACTCTCCCACACTCTCTACTGCACTCACTCTGGCTGTGATTAATTTTTATGCTCAAATCATCTCCTCCTCTTCTTTACAGCTGAACTGACAATTAAAAAAAAAAAAAAAAAAAAGAGAACGAGAAGAAGCAAAACCACAACAGCGACAGCCTTTGTCTTGTTTAAGGACTCTAATTAAACACTATGTTATAATTAAATGTAACAGGGACGGATCATGATGCAACATGAAGAGTGAACATCTGCGGCGTCATCACCATAAACAGCCCTGCTATAACCCTGAGAGCTCTCAGCGCTGTGTAGCCCAATTCACTGTGAAGTCTTTCACCAAAGCACCCGTTGTAATGTCACACTGCCTGTCTAATGCATATGTGGGGAAACTTTCCTATGTTGAATCTTTAATTGACTCTGGTACTGCTGGAAACTTAATTAACCATACAGGTACTGAGATGCTCCAGCTGGCACTGCAACCACTACAGATCTGCACCATTTTAGCAGCAGAATGATGATCACCAGTAGATATGGAGAGACCGTCACAAGACTAATCAATATGAAGGGAGTTTATAAATATCATGCACCTGACACTGAATACACTAATAATCTAATGAACTAATAATTCACTAATGATACTTGTAGCCTAATCAAAAGAGATGCATTGGACAGCATGTGAACACACTTCATAATTTACAACTATTTACTTTTTCATCATTATAAGTAAGGACTATTGGTTATGTTACGTAAAGATGTTGTGTTCAACATGTTAACCCATAGTTTTATATAGATAAATATTTAATAATTTCTCACCTCTGACTGAGACCCAGCTTTTCGATGACTCTCCTTCACCTGGGTGTTTACAGTGGTAGAAACCTTCATCTGACTTTGAGACCTTATAGATGATCATCTCTCCTGTAGTCTGGTTCTGGAGAACTGATCCATCTTTATAGAAATCAGCTCGGAGGTTTGAGGACTTTGTGTTGCGATATAAACAGCGTAGAGTCAGAGGACGTCCCTCAGTCACAGGATGGACAGGACTCTCCAGGATCACATTATGATCTGGGTCACAAAAAATAACATACAACAAAATGATTACAACCTTAATATTTATTTATAGATGCAGAGACAATGATTTAAATAATTATCCTTAGTTTGTGTTTTGTAAAATGGAAACTAATTCATATGTAATATAGTATAAACCCAGTGACAACCAAGACTTTATATTCCTCAAAACAGCAACATAAATAAATAAATAAATAAATAAACAAACAAACAAACAAACAAACAAACAAACAAACAAACAAACATCAATTTATCAGTGTTCTTGTTAAACTTTAATTTTTGTATTACTGAGTTTAGACTGAAGGCACTTACTCTGATGTAAGTGAACAACGCCATAATAACAAGTGGAGTGAGGATGCGCGGTTGACGCGGTTGAAAAGTAACCAATTAAAAGTAGAGGTCCTCCTCTTGAGAGGATTCCGAGGAATGCAGTCCTGTAAGTTTTGTTCCGGCTACATTAGTCCCCAAGAGAAATGGAGGAGAGTTTGATTATCGCGGGAACAGGTGTTTATTTATTATTAATGTTATTTTAATTAAAGACAAAGTCTAGGAAGTGATTCTAATAATGCTATAATAAGAAGAAATGGACTATAATAATAAAAATATATTAAATTAAACTAGCAATTCACAATGAACAGAAGCCACACCGTATAAATGGCTTATAATTTGTTTATTTCTACAATACAGTTCTTTCTATTAATCAATTTCTTGTTTTCTTCCATATTTTGGTCTCCACAATATCAACAAGCTTGATTGCTTTGTGGCCCCTTTAAATACAAGAAAGCCATTCGATCTACGTCAGAGCGGCGAAGAGCAGCGACGGCAGGGCGGTGAGTGTGTAATTTGACGCTCTCGATGCATTCGGTGTGAACATATGGTAAGGGTGTTAAAAACAAAGTTTTTTTTTGTTTGTTTGTTTCCAGAGCCCCATCCGTTCTCGCGTAGACGGCAGAACTGTTTATTTTGTGTTTGCTGTGTTTTGAATTCTTTTATTTCTTTTTGAGTTTCCGAATTAAAAATCCCAAGCTATCTCCAAATGGGAAGGTCTTTCCGAGTGCATAAGCATTCTCACACACTCTTATTTCATTGACCCCCTCTGTAGCCCTGTGTTAGGGCTCTTATAAATATTATATCATCTTACTATTAATATTTCACATACTCATGAACGTTCGTCGTGCGGTATGGAGAGCCATCATGTAACATGCATGAGTATGTGTAGTATCAATAGTGTTAAATTAAAAACATGAAATGTTTCATATTTATTTAATTAACAGTGAAGTGCCTCCGAGTGATGCAGTGGTAAAGTGCTCGCCCTATCATCCAGCAATCGTGAGTTCGATTCCCGAGTGATGCAGTAACCCCTTGAAGCCGGATGTCTAGAGGGAGGTGATTGGCTACATTAGAAGTGCTCCAACATTAATCACGGCTATCACTATGTGACTGTTTGGTTTACACAGCACACACACCCACACACCAAGTCTTGCCTCACTCCTCCATAAACTTCAGGCTGAGACGATGCGGGTGCACACGCATGCCATTTGCCTACTGGTTCACATACACGCACACATATCCACTTCATCTCCATTCCCCCAACAGTAGTCCACACTGTGCATAACAACACATTCACACATGCATTTAAAGCTGTTTGTTGTTTTCCATTGGTTTTGTTTTGTTTTATATATTGTTTGTGTATTTACTAGTGTTCAGTGTTTGTTAGCATCTGTTTAGTCTGTCTTTCGCATTGCTTTCCGACCATCGGCCGGCCAACTCGAGTGCCACTCAGTGGCCTGGCCATATAGTGCCAGAGTTGCGGTGCACCGGCGCAAAGCAACCGGAAGCCGACTCGTTGTTTGTTGTGTAAAGATGAACAAGCCCCAGAATGGGCCATCAAGCTATTACATTCCGGGGCCCCTCTTTGCAGACTGCATGATGCCAGTTCCAAAGCTTATTGGTCTTCTAAGACAGTGCAGCCTCCCTGACATCAGGCAGCGGGAAACTTAACCAAGCCCAGAAAAGGGGGCCATGCGGTGGCTGGAGCTGTAACAATCCATGTAAACTCCAACCATGTACAGTAGGATCCCTGTGAAACAGCCGCCTGGAACATGGCGGGTCCCAGAGCGAACCATGACAAGTCCGTGCACGATCCGTGCACAGAATGTGATGCCCCGCGATGACGCAATTAGCGATGCCCCGCCCCATAAAGGCCCCCATGCGCTTTCCAATAAAATGGTTGCAATGTTGTATAATCTCGCCTGGTGGTGCATTGACTGCTTCAGTTAACTGTCCAGGCAGTTTATACAGCACGTCTATGTACTGTACAGGTTTATAAATAGTTTCATAAATAGATGATATAGTAAAAAAAAAAAAAATCTAATAAAACCAATTAATAAAACAGAATTTTTAAAATCACTCAACACACAAACCATGATACTTATGCTATTTAAAATTAATAAATTTCTTAATAAATAAAATTAGTTATTGCAATATTTTCCAAGTCATCCTTAATAATAAGACACGCTAACGTGTAATTTATGCCGATAGCTGTAGATATGGAATATAAATGCAGGCTATGTATTTTACATTAGTTTATTTTATCTAGTTCCATTTAATACACTGATAGATAATATTTTGCTGCAAAGTAAAGCTCAAAATGTAACTTCTGTGTATGTTTTCGTTATATTTTTGATGATGTTTTTTTTCGCATATAGTCAAAAATTGGCATAACAAATTGATTAAATGGCGCATAATATCTGGAATAAATATCTGCCCATACGGATGTTACCTGGCGCGGTATGGAGAGCCGCACCACGAGAAATTTTTAATGATAACAGCTTTTACACAGAACATGAGAGGGGTTTAACGAAATAAGAGTGTGTGAGAGTGCTTATGATACGCACGGGAAGATCTTTCCTTTTGGAGATGGCGTGGGATTATTAATTTGGAAACTTGAAAGGAAACAAAAGAAAACTGATAACACAAAAATAAACAAAATTCCTCCGCTCTGGAATTAAAAATAAAACTTTTGATCTGCTCCTCGCGCGACCCGCATCGTTACAACAGATCAGTATTTCTTTTGTCATTTAACCCTGCATAATGTTCCCCCATCAAAGATCTGATGAGGCATTAATCACTTATTACAGCTGTGAATAGATGTGGCAGCAGGGACAGATTAAATCCCCAGAAACATTCATACTTGAAAACAATACTAAAACAGAGGTTTAGCGCCTGTTATCGCAGGACAGGGATCACCTAAAATATACTGTATTTTTACTGCTTATATTTTTGCAATAGTTTCATTTGGTTTTACATGATTTCATGTGCTGTGTGTTTGAAAAAAAGAGAGATCTTATATTGTCTTGGATTACTACTACCACTACTATTAATAATACTATTTTCGGTTATTCCGAGATTGAAACCCGAAATTGATTGTGTCTAAATCATCATCAATCATTTCAGGTGCTATTTGTGTGTGGGTATATGTGTGTGTGAGAGAGAGAGAGAGAGAGAGAGAGAGAGAGAGAGAGCTCATGCGCACGTAAGAGAGTTTACAGTATAGTATGTTGTGATTTTTCATGATTTGAAAAATGATTTCAAATAAACCCATTTGTCTCAATCACAAATGAAGCCAATGCTGTAAACAGATTGCACAAAACAATTATACATTCTGAAATAAAGTTTTATTTGAACATTTGAAAATATATATACAGTACACACAAAAAATGCAAACAAATCACCAATTGTTGCTAAAGCCAGCCCGTGCCTGTTCAGGGTCAAGTTTACGAGGGCTACTCAGTCTTTAGTTATTTTTACTTCTGACTCGAAACCAGTGGTCCGCTATTAGATCCGGAAATCTCTGTAAGACACACTCGTGCACCTTGTCTTTTAAATTCTTGGGCAATTTGGCTTTTCCGTTTGTCCCAGTCCAGTTCACCTGTCTTTCCGTTTACACATCTGGCCGACGCTCTCCTCTCTAGAAACACTAAAATTTCTCCTCCCTTTCAGAGGCCTGAGAGGCACATCTGAAAGTTGTGTGCTTTTCTTGTGGTTAAGGCTGCAAGGACAGGCTGGAGTGGACGTTAAAAATGCTGGTGAGATGGTCAGTTCAGCATCATCCGCATCTGAGTCTGGGGACCCAAATAGCCGACGTCCACAGGAGGGCCGTGGGGGGGGGGCAGAGGTGATCTGCTGCCACATTGGAGGAATGGAGGTTCTCTGGTTGTCTAGCTCTTCCAGTCTCTGGGTCACAGCCGCCAGTTGAGTCTTTAGGGCCGCAATTTCGATCTGATTATTCGCACACCCCTCACACAGCCCCACTACCTCGGGTTGGGCCGGCCGTTGTTCTATTTTTGTCAGTCGACTTCGGAGATCCCGGACTTCAGCAGCTAGTCGCTTCTCGAAAGATTCCATAGAAGCTGGCGGTGACAAGAGAACAACAGCTTGAAAAAATAAGTTATTATTTAATTATGCTATACAAAAAATATATATATTTTTATATTGTATTTTAATATAATATGTAGTACACCAATTCAACTTACCGCTTTCTTTTTCACCATCCTCACTTTTCCTGTAGATATGGATGCTGCAGGTGTCCTCTGCTTTCTTTTTTTGGTTGCGGAAGAGCATCTGTGTCCAGAGAAACATGAATCAGTCACACATTATGAAACCAAATCACATACTGTACAAAATATTAGCACTTAACATATCTGAACTCACACCCAAAAAAAGGAGCAAATTGCTTACCGTAGCTGAAACACGTTGTGGTCTCTGTGTCTTGTAGAATGTGCCGGCTTCCATTCTCGATTTAATTGTTTAAAAAATTTGTGCGCTATTTATTTGTAACCTGGATTGAGATTCTGACCAAATAGAATCTGATTGGTTAGTAATCTGTGAATTTTTTAGCCAACCAGAATGAGTTAGTTGAAGCACGCCTATTTCTGCGCTATAAAATTTTGCACGGATCAACCACTGCAATTATTCACCTTTTCAACGACAGTATTGTGTTGTGAAGATGCCGCACATCAATCAACTGTGCTCACAACAGATTCGTCAAATACGGGCCTGTGGAAAATCAGCACAGCAGATTCAGCAGCATTTTGCAGTATTGGGGATTAAAGTTTTGCTTCGTGTTGTGCGATATCACTACAAGGAGAGACATCCTCGACGTTCTTGTCCAAAGAAACTACACCAGTAAGTAATAAAAATTATTAGAAAATAGTGAACAAGTGTGTGATACTGTAATTCAGAGCACAAGTTATGTTTGCGGTTGTCTAATGGTTATCTCTGATTTCTGTAACAATATCCTGACGGCTATTGAGAATATGACAGTGGCTAATGGTCAGATGACCGCCCGGCACGTGCGGCAGAAACTTGTCAAAGACATCGGTGTTCATCTGAGTCTAACTACTGTTCGCCGAGCTTGCAGAAAACTTGGGTGGAAGTTTGGAAAGACTCGTTTCTGTCCAATGATGAGAGCTCGCAGTAAGGAGGCACGGCTAAATCAAGCTCTTCAGTGGTGGAGTCGGGAGAGATATGGCATGATGTTTTGTTTACGGACGAAACAACAGTAGCTCTGGAGCACTATGCCCGACAGAGCTTCCACAAAAAGGGACATTTTGCTTCAAAACCACGGCCTAAACATCCACTGAAGGTCCATGTCTGGGGAATGATTTCGAAAGTTTTTTTAAAATTTGATCATCAAAGCAGCTGCAGGACCATATATACGAGAGTATTTTGGACCGCATCATCGTTTCTTCCAGGATAACGATCCAAAGCACACTGCTGCTGCATCCTGCATTGCGTCAGAGGGAATCAACTGGGTGAAGACTCCGCCAGAGTCATCGGATTTGAACCCTATCGAGCTTGTCTGGCACTCCATGAAAGACTTCATCCGAAAGGAGGCAAAGCCAGGCACAAAACAAGAGCTTATTCGTGCCATACACTGAAAAAAATAATCCTTTGAATTTACTTGATCTTAATGTGTATATCGGTCCCACATCATACACAATTTTTGCCTGCTAAACTAAAACTTTTCATTCATGTTAAACTTGTGTGAAAGAATCATGTTTACTTAACATAATCCTTATCATTTACTGTAATAGCAATTGATTGTGTAATTGTAATGTAATTTAATTATGTCAATGATACTCCATTATTATTGACAAGTCTAACATGTTTTTTTTGTGCTACTTATATTACTACAACTATATATGTTATACCATAATGTATACCAGCCCTATTTTCCCCTGCTTTAGTGACTCTTAAAGACAATTCCAGAGGCAGTAAATATGTAATTCATCCTTTTTTATTAGGGAACAACTTAGAACAGGTACCATACTTTCATAAAACACTAACAAACTAAACAAATTAAATGTTGGGTTTAATTAATTTTTTCTTGTCAACATGTTCAACAGTTAAATTCAACTAAAATTTGTAAGGGTCTTTATTCACAACAAGATTACTGTCAAGTATTTTAATAACAATTGGCACTGTTTGAAATGCAGCACAGAAATCGAGAAATTGAGAATATTATAGTCCAACAATACAAGACATACTTTACACAATATACAACATATTCTCTTTTTTTCTTTTTTAGTTTTTCTTTACCAACACTTTGACACATTTAAAGAGGGAGGAAAATTGTGTTAAACATTATTAAATTTACCATATTAACAAAATTAACAATTTATCCTATTTTTTTGCTATCAAATACAAATTGTCTCCAACCCCCACCCACCCACCAAGTTTCTGCAAAGTCTAAATATATTGCATCCAAAACAAAACATCCAAACATTTTCAACAAGTACAAAAAAGGCCTTAATGTAGTGCTTGATGTTGGTTTACTCAAAGTTTGTTTTTAAGCATCTGTACCTTTGGTGAAAATTTGGTAGCATCCAGCTGGAGGAAGATCCTCTGCAGTACCTCGAAGAATGTTTTCAGTTCCTGAGGTTCATTGCATATATTAGACCTATTAAGAGCACACATGCAGTAGCGATGTCTCCCAAGTCGTGAAGCACTTTAACCACTGGAGGGGTCGTGACATCACCTCCCCCAACACTGATGCTGTAGATGCCAAATACAACATGTTCATGATCCTCTCTGCAGCATGGCCCTCTGTATCCTATTGTTACACACAAAAAAAGCAAAAATGAAAATCAGTAAACTAAAACAGAATTCCAAAGAGCCTTTTTGCATTTTTCCCTGTAAATGTTGTTTAGTATTTGATCACTAACTTTTGGTCTACACTGATTTCTCACAAACTTGAAAACACTTTCCTAAGTACACCAGTGATCTGAGGCCATCTAATAGCAGCTTTAACTTATCATTTTTGAAGGCTAAATGGAAATTGTGATATTCTGAAGAGCCCCCAGATACAGTAACTTTTGCTATATATACTTATCTACTTATATACTTTTCGCCAAATAATGGAAAGATATGCAGTGGACCGACCTGTGACACATGGCTAAATCCATTAGCTGGCTAACTTCAGTCTAAAACACTCGGCATCTCTAAAACTACAAAAGCAGGCCAAAGTTAAATACTAATTTTATATATAGGTGAAAAAAAAAATATCTGAGGAAAAATCTTACCTTTTTCGGGTATTGACCTGCCTCGGTCAAAACGGACAAAACGTAACTTAGCGCAGGTGTAGTTTGATTCGTCTTGTTCTTCTGTTTCATTAGCGGTTCATGACAGCTGGCGTCTTGCTACTGCCCCCTGCTGTATGTATGAAATGTTGACTTAACATGAATGTTTCGTGTTGTTAGGCAACGTATTAGGAATGTGTACGGTCAAGTTGAGACAAAATTACGTTAACCTTAATCGGAAAAAACATTTTAAATCAACCAATACGATTATTATGAGTAAACTGAAAGTAATTATATTATGTAAAATGCACAACCTCTATAGAGATATTTTGGGAGACAAAAGTAACCCACGACTTCTACAGTACATTAATCACCGGACTTCATAATGTACTGAAAATGATAGTGAAAAACAATGGGGGGCACAGTGGAAAATTAACATTCAATTATCTTCAAATCCCCACCAACGCACATATTGTACACTGTAGCTAGTGTATGTTTATAAGGGCTTTTGTTAATACAGAGTACTTTAATGCATCAAACACTTTTTTTCCTGGTTTGTTGTGTTGTAAATATTGCTTATTAAAGATGCACTGTTTTATAGTGACACATTACAGTTTTGTAATGTTCAGCAAAATAAACACTGTCTACGGCAAATTTACTGTAAACGTCTCAAAGTCACAGGTGTGTGCTCCTGCATTCGCCAGGTTTGCCTGAGCTGGCTTTAACACAAACACATTTGCGCAGGTAAAAAAAAAAAAAAAAAAAACTCTCCAAACACATTTAGCCCTTCAAGCATTTAGCACTAACAGTCAGTAGTGGGGGAGTCAGTACATTCTCCATTGCAGTTTCTCACCTTACAGATCTGGCCATTAAGAACGCATGTTTCGAGATAAGGGATCACGTGCGCGTCTGCGGCAGCTCGCGGGAAGCTGTGAAAATTTAAACACTCTTATTTTATTGACAGCAAGCGTGTCAAGCTCATAAACGTGTCAAGCTCAAACTTTAAATACTGATATGTATTTATTCTTCTTTTTTTTCTCTCCTGCAATAATGATACTTCCAAAGAAATGCAACAAACACAAATATATAATTAAATTATACAATTATATCAAGTAATTCAAAAAATGTTTTAGTTTAATCAAATTAACACAAAAATACCACACAATGGTCATCTCAAAGATTTTATTTTTTATGGCTTCTATGCCATTAGACTATATATTTTTTATATTTGTGTTCATTGTTAAATAACTTAAAATGGTTTAAGTTTAATTACATAAACACAACATACGATAATTACATAATATCAAAGCTTTTATTATATATATAAGGACTTAATAAGTGGTCTAAAAGCCAGACCAAATTATTCATTCAGAGCTGAAGTATTTAAATATGCCTACACTGTGGATCCATAGGTTTTAAAAGTCCAATTGCAAGTTAATTACAAACTGCATGTAATGTAATATATAAAACAGTGTTAAACACACATATATGATATGGTAGTATATACAATGCACAAAGGTAAAGCAAACGCAATTATTAATTTATTGTGTATATTTAACTTCATTCAGCTGTTTAAGTTATATGAAAAATAAAGTGCCTACCAGCCCACTATTATATTCTGTTCAAATTTAAAGATGCCCGCGCGGGTGTGAAAAAAGACAAAGTACATGATGTACAAATATGATTTTGTTTTTGTTTTAGTCTACTCGCTTACAACGTGACAGCACGCTCTGAGATGAACACCCACAGACCCTCTTCTCACCTTTCATTCACAAAAGGTGTGAAGTTATCAAACAGGTTTTGCTGATGGGGGACTGAGCAGACGTCTCTAATGTATTTCGCCAGCACTTTTCTTCTTTCCTTGTTTTAATCTGTAATATTGCGAAATAATAAGTGAAATGTATTTCGCGTATATGCTTAAATATTCCTTTTTGTTTATGGACATGTGTATTATGTTTGATCTGCATTATTGCGAGACGCGTTGACTTTCTGGGATTTTTATCGACAAATCGCACACGTTTATCAGCCTTTTGATCAAAACGCTGTCTTTTTGTAAAGTGAAAGTTCTCGCACAAATCGGAGTTCACGCACGCCGATGAACAGCAACATAAATTCACAATCACATTCCAGCTATGATTCCAGATGTGGTCAAATAATGGATGAAAATTATTCAATGCTGGACACAAACAGCAAAAAAACATGATTATTATTTTTTTATAAAAAGGCAGAAGCACTTCGTGTTCATATTTGTTAAAATCACGTGATTGCAACTCAGCGCAGCTAAATTGTTGTCTTGTGTTAACGTGTTCTTGAGAACAAAGCGTCATCTAGTGGTGGCACCAGGTAAATTAATAAATAGAGCTTGAATGGGCGTGTTTACTGTGAAAGTTTGACACACCTTTCTGGCAGGAGAGGGAGGGGGGACCACGGGGTCCAAAGGGAAGCCGCACGGGATCGCACGGCTTTCACATGGCCGCAGCTATTTCGTGTGGCTCCTACTGTAAATTGACAATCTGGTAAACAAAGGAGACAGTTTTACACCTCTGAGTGAACTTACTTACTTCCCTAATTTAGCTCACTGATACTCTTGGTGACCACCAAAAACAGGCCTTTCCGTGAACAAAGGGACACAAGGCAGAGACACTATTGCAGATGATCTTTAAAGCATGCCAATGGGGCAAACTTATATCTGTGTATATTTACTCAGCATGTTTAGTGTCTATATGTACCTCTGCCTGTTCTACATACCTTAGAATGTGTAACCAACAGGTAGCTTAACTAGATAAAGGCATGGTATCTACTGAAAGCTTATTTTATTCAAAGAATGTTTATGTACTTGAAATGTTAGTAACATGAACAGAGCATGTATAAATTTAATTCATAAAAGTTATGATACATGATAGCCAAAAAACCTGGCCTAATATATGCATAAAAGGAAGAAACATGTGAGGCTGAACTAATCCCGCAACCACATCTGATTGGATCAATCACTCGTGGGACAGGCCGACAACAAAGCGTTAAAACGCCGAGGTCCGAGCACATATTTACGTCTTCCAACATTCTCCAGGCGTCTTCCAACATCTTCCGACATCATCCCATGTCTGAACATCAACTACTCGTTGGAAGCAAGCTCTCTCGTCGCTCGTCCACCATCGACACTCGCCCTGTGTCTGACCGGCAAGCAAACTGCTCATCTGCTCTCTACATCTGCATAAAACTTCATGCCAGAACTCCGAAATCTGCCACAAAGTCTCCGCTAGAAGAAGCGTCAGAGCTCCGCCGTCAGTAACCAAACATCCAGTGCATTAGCAAAGGGCTTCTCCAAGAAATGTCATCACAGTGCCAGAGCACCCACCTATCAGCAACACCATGATTCCCTAACACCGAACGCGAATCACCAAGGAAGACCGCAACACAACGCAAGCTTCATACCTTGCTGAAATTGGTGCTCATGTCATAACAAAACCGTAAGATTAAACCCAAGGCTCTGCTCTTGTGACGTTCTCAGGACTAGTAAACAGTACTAGTACTTCATCCTTTGAACTGTATTGTGTATATGTGTGTGCGCTTGTGTGTGTGTTAATAGCTTAGTTTCATGTATCGTAGTATAGCCAAATAAATTCTTGCTCCTTGATAAAGAACTGTTGTCCTGCTCATGTATTTTTAAGTTTAAACATTTGCCCAGATCTTAAGTGACCTTGCTCATAATTGAGAAATACCAGATTTTTTATTACCATTAATGCTTTATTACCATTAATGCTCATGATAAACAGAGTTGGTAAAGATACACTGAATCTTACTAAACGCTGGACATGTATTTGACAAAGTGTATGATATAAATTTTAATTCAGTTTAATAATTTTAACCGGAATCCCTAAAGATTAGATTCACCTCTGAACCAGAGCTGAAATCCTACAGTTGCAATGGAAGTGGTATGAATTTTGTGTTTAGTTTGTAATGTTTAGTTTCGTTGTTTGTGTATATGTTGACTAAGTCCAGAGTGACTTAAAACAGTAGCATGAAGTGGATGTCTGAAGGAGGCGCTCTTGGAAAAGTTTAACATCTCTACAGAGACCTACCGTCAGCGATTCCATACGGTTTCCATTCCAGCTGGGAAATTACCAACTCAAACTTATTATTGCCTGCAGGACTTGTACAGTCATTGGGTGAGGCCTGAGCTGCACACAAAGGTGGAGATTGGTGAGATAGTAGTGCTGGAACAGCGACTTTGTGTTCTTCCCTATGAGATATGTGTGTGGCTGAAGGAACAATAACTGGACTTGATGCTGCTAAACTGGCTTAGCAGTTCATCAATGCTCATCGTGGTAGTCAGCGCTCTTAAAGTTCTATCAGTGGCTCTGGTGCACCTCATGTTGACTTGAATGTTGCTCATGCACAGAAGGTAGCTCCAGAAAAAAGACTTGATTATTACCATTGCCAACAACCTGATCACAAAGCAAAATTGACTAGGTTTTGCTATGTCCCAAGAGGAGTGACTGTAAATGGAAAATGCTTGAATACTCTGTTGGACACTGGTAGCTTATTAACATTGCTCAAAAGAAGTCACATGTCACATGTTCCATTTGCTAATCTGGTCAATGTACAATGTGTTCATGGGGATGTGAAGCAGTACCCTCAAACAGAAGTTTATGTGTGTTTACAAGTCCAAACTTATTTGTTGAATGTGGCTGTTATTGATGATCTACCTGTTGATATGATTTTGGGGAGAGACTTGCCAGTGCTGATTGAACTTTTAAATTCTACCAGTGACTTTGTAATCGCTTCTGACCATACTGAGGTTGCTTATCCTGTCATAACACAAGCCCAGGTTAAAGCAGGTCTGTAACCTTTGTCAGACTTGCACTGTAGTCTGTTGCACAGCAGGACTAAGGGCCCCAGAAACACACGTGCAAGGCGGAACCTAAGGGCCCCAGAAAAACACCCCAAAAAGGGCTTGGTACCCCAGCCCCTGAGATCCAAATTGAGGGTCTTGGAGTTCATGGCTGGAAGGTCCCAGTGTCATGCGGACTCCTAACGCGGCCGGCACGAGGACCCGGAAGTAAGACGGTCGCGATTCAGGAAGCATAAAAGGAGACAAGATGGCGCATTACATCGCTCAGTCTTTGAGTTGCCCATGCTATCGCCGACGCTCTGTTCGCCTAATCGTGAGTACTCACCTTCTTGGGTTTCGCTTTCGATTGAGTGTGTGTTATTAGAACGCGGGTTTATTTGTGTAAGCTCTTGCTCTCGTTCCGAGAGAGTTCTAAGAATAAACAGCGTGGTTATCCTGCCTACTCGCGCTACTTCCGCGTTTGGGTTTACCATCTACGCTACAGGGCTAACTGCTAGTCTTCTGGTCCGTCTCCGTGTGTTTGTGACACCCAGAAAATATTGCAGAACTGCAAAGAGCGGTGGAATCTTTAAAATCACTATTTGCTAAAAAGTGTTTGATGAAAAACAAGCAGACTTGTGTGAGGAAAAATATGTTGCCATTCAGGATGCATATGCAAATGCCTGAATTCACCAGTTTGGTTGGCCCTACTTGTTGTCGTTCCTTTGTTTTACACACAGTACAGCACACAGTATTCCATGGGCACGACATATGGCACACCAGAAAACATATGCTCGCATAAGATCATGGTTTGTTTGGCCCTTCATGTACACTGATGTACAGAATTACTGCACCACATGCCCCAATGCCAAAAAACAAGTGCTGTGCACTGATAGGATAGGGCACCTTTACTTACTCTGCCTGTGATCTCTGTCCCCTTTCAGCGTATCACCATAGACATTGTGGGACCTCTGGAAAAGATCAGTGCAGGGCACTAATACATCTTGGTCGTCAGCGATTATGCGACATGGTAATCTGAGGCTGTCCCTCTTTGTTCCATGACTACGGCCAAGATCATCAATACACTTGTCCAGTTGTTCTCCAGAGTGGGGATACCAGATGAAATCCTCACAGACCAGGGGACCGACTTCATGTTATGGCTGATGAAGCTACAAGATCGACAGCTAGGCATCACCGCGATCAAGACCAGCCCATGCCACCCTCAGATTGATGGACTGGTAGAACGTTTCAACCAAACGCTCAAGAACATGCCCCTCAAGTTCATCTCTGAACCTGGAAGGGACTGGGATAAGTGGCTACCATTTTTGTTGTTTGCCTACAGGGAGGTACCACCAGCATCTACTGGCTTTTCTCCATTAGAGCTCCTGTATGGATGGCAGGTCCAAGGTCCACTGGATCTCCTGCGAAAAGGTTAGGAGGCCACGTCGTCTCATATGATGGGCAAGTTTGATAAGGGCATTGTCTAGTACGTCCTGGACATGAGAGCCCGCCTGGAGCGCTACCGGGAGATGGCCCAAGAGAACCATCGACAGGCTCAACAAGCACAATAGAAATGGTATGACCAGCAGACCAAAACCAGAGTGCTGAAACCTGGACAAAAGGTACTGTTACTGCTACCTACCTCGACAAACAAACTGCTGAAGTGGCAAGGGTCCTACTCTGTTGTTCACAAGATGGGACCAGTGGCATATGAAATTCAACACCCTGATAAAGGCAAGGCAACACAGACTTACATCAATCTGCTGAAGGAGTGGAAAGAACCACCCAGCAAACCTGAAACGGCTCTGCTGATTTGGGAAGTGGAATAGGATCAGGAGGATGATCAACCAGAGCCAATGCTGAAAGAGCCAGCACACCCAGCAGGTGTTGATCTGCTTGATCTTGAAGAGCCCAAGCAAGCTGAGAAGCACCATCATCTGGATCAGTACCCTTCATTGTTTCACCAGAGGCCTGGGCGGACCAACCTGCTACAACATGAATTCCACCTTCTTGATCCAACACCTTCCCGTCAGCGACCATAGAGTGTACCTGAAAGGCTGGTGGAATCCCTGAAGGCAGAGATTGGGACAATGCTGGAGTTGGGAGTTATTGAACCCTCCAAGAGTGAGTGGAGTAGTCCAATTGTTATCGTCCCGAAGAGAGACACCACCTTGCGTGTTTGCATTGATTTTAGAAAACTGAATGCCCATCAAGATTTGATGCTTAACCTATGCCACGCATCGATGATCTGGAGAGGATCAGGCAAGCCAAATATATTACCATCTTGGATCTATCACCTGAAATGTTTCAACATCTGATGGACCAAGTCCTCAGGGGCTGTAAAGAATGGTCAGCCGCCTATCTAGATGATGTTGTTATATACAGTACAACCTTTGAAGAACATCTTCTGCACCTTAAAAAGACCCTGAGCAAGATCCAAAAGGCCGGCCTGACCTTAAATATGGCTAAATGTGAGGGGGCCAACTACCTTGGATACCACCTGGGAAATGGGGAGCTGAGACCTCAAGTGGACAAAGTAGAAACCGTGCAGCGTAATCCAAGACAGAGGACCAAGAAATAGGTCCGGTCTTCCTTGGGGCTGGTGGGATGGTATCAACGCTTCATTCCAGACTAACCAACCTCGTTGGCAAAAGTGTGAAGAACCCCATTAATTGGATGGAGGAGTTTGAAGCAGCCTTTAACATCTTAAAAAGCAAATATGTTCAGGCCCAGTCCTCAAGAGTCCAGACTTCACTAAGTGGTTTATTGTGAAGGTGGATGCTTCTGCTGTGGGGATTGGTGCAATCCTGGCCCAGGGAGAGGCAGGTGAAGAAAGGCCCATTGTTTACATAAGCTGGAAGTTGCTGCCAAGAGAGACACGATACTTCACCATGGAAAAAGAAGGCGTGGCGATCAAGTGAGCATTGGAGAGCCTCAGGTACTAGCTACTAGCTGCTGGGTAAGAAGTTTCTACTCTAGGCAGATCACAGAGCCCGGACATGGATCCATATAATCAAGGATCACAACTCGCATATCACCAGATGGTATCTTTCCCTCCAACCTTACCAATTCAAAGTTCGACATTGACCTGGGCCCCAGAACAAGATAGGCAACTACCTGTCTCAATACCCGGTCAGTTCGAGGCCTGGAGAAGTGAAAGGTGATATCACAAAGTGACCCGTCCCTGTTTGCTTTGCACAGTACTCTCTCTCACACACACACACTTTTTCCCTTCCTCCTACACCAATTTCACTCTGATTGTTGATTGTCTTTCATGTTGCTTTCCAACCATTGGCCGGGCCAACCCGAGCGCCACCTAGCGGCCTGGCGATATAGTGCCAGAGCTCCGGCACAAAGCAACCGGAAGCCGACTCATCCATTGTTTGTTGTAATGGGGAAGATATGAATGTTTGTGTATATGTTAACTAAGTCCAGAGTGACTTAACACAGTACCATGAAGTGAATGTCTGATTATATGTATCGTATTTGTGTTTGTAAAAAAAATACCATACACTTACCACTTCATACTTCCCTTTTCTGTGTGTTTCACTTGTTTGTTCCGAGGGGCCACGGTTTGAACCATAAAAGGAAGCCCCAAACCAGTTTGCAGGGTCAGTTTACCAGTAGCGAGCAAGCGTGCAACTGTGGTGCTGTGAGCAATATTTAAATATTTTCTATGTACATATAGTTGTATGTTTGTTTTTTCTTGTTTTTGTATAGTGTTTATTTGGTACTTTGTATATAGCTTTGGTTTTTTTTTTGTTTTTTGTTTTTTTTTTTACTGGGACTCTTACACCTCTCAAGCACTGTAAATAAATTATCACTTTTTCATTTAACACCTCTGCGAGTATTGCCATCATTTTTTGGATGACTTTTTTCCCTTTTTTTCTGTTCTGTTGGAAAACCCTTTTGCGGACATCGGGCCGCAAAGACCAGTCGTCTCTCAACGGCTCTACAGCCAATCAGGAGTGTCTGTGAGCTCACGCAAGCGGAAGGACAAGATAACGATGTCCTCCGAGTGGGTTACTCCGCCCCTAACGGTGTGTGTAACAAACACACTACATGAAAACTCACCATGCACTGTGATGTTGACAGGATTACTGCTTTGTCCAGATTTTGACTCACACCAGTAAACTCCAGTGTGGTGTTTTTGAATAGAGCTGATTGTACATGTAGATCCTGTAACTGATCCCAACAGTGAACAATCTATAAGTCCTGTACTGTGTCTGTATCGTTTCACTGTCCATCCAGTAGAGTGACTCTGGTCCTCACAGCTCAGTGAGAGAGCCTCACCAGTAAAGTGTTGAGTTCTGTTGGGATTGATGATCAGAGAGACTGGAGGAGATTCACCTTAAACACACATTATAACTCACTCAGTGTCATTATGATTGCAATTTCTTTCATTTATTTATTTGCCATAATTTGCACTGAACAAATTTACTCCTCATTTAATTAAACAGCGCTATATGAATGAGAATAATCCTCTACCAGTGCTTAGAGCTATTCAACTGCCTTAAAACCAAACATTAGACACAGATATGATTCTGCATATGTGAAATCAACGCTGTTTAAATGTTTTTTATTTTTTATTTACACATCTATATCCAACACTTCAACGCACACAGGTGTTGGAATTTTTCCTCACCAGTGATCCATAGTGGCTGTGAATCGCTGTGATCTGTCTCGACATGCTGTCCGTCTCTTTCTGCACTGCAGCGATAAACTCCTTTGTGTTTAAGAGCAGCAGGACTGAGGGTGTAGGAGCCTCGAGATCCTCTGCTGCTGTTTTTACATTTGACATTTTCTCTGTAGGGATCCTCTTTGTACCAACTGAATGTCCAGTTTGTAGAGGAGTCTGTAATCTCACAGATTAGAGTCACTGAGTCTCCTTCAGTCAGCCAGCTATGTGGAGATACACTCAGTACTGGGCGTGGTGTGTCTATTACACAGGAAATACAAAAAGTCACCTAAATCCTTACCTTTACTTCATACACAAATTCCTTAAATACACCATTCCTTAAAGATCACATAAACAGCATGGAATAGTAATAACAATGCTAATGATGAATGAAAAAGTCATTAAAAAGGTATTAAACGTTTTATTCTTCTTGGCCTCATTATTGGTTGATGTATTTTTACCTAATAAGCAGAACCTGTAATTTTTGGCTAATTTTCCAGTACTATACATTTTACTGTCACGGTCTGGCCATTACTACAGGCCAGACCAGCTGATGTTGTTGCAGTGGGCATTTAGGGCAGGCATACACGCAGACGGCTTATAAACAGAGAGAGTCCATTTACAAACAAAATACCATCATTGAAACAAATGAACCAAAACAACTAACTAAAACTAGGGAACTGAGCACTGACACAGGGAAACATGGAGCTGGAGCTAACTAAAGACACAAATGGACCAGAGACAAGACGGGAGCTAGGGACGGGACACAGAGACCAGGGACACAAGGACCAGGGACACAAGGACCAGGGACACAAGGACCAGGGACAGGACTAGTTAGTGGTTAGTTGAGTTAGTAGCTACATGGAATATGGATGTAGGGAATGATGACCTAACCAGGTTAGTATCCAACGGCGTTAGTGGCTAACCAGGTTAGTACTGACCTACGAGGGGACCGGAACACAAGAGGCAAGGCACACAAGGCTATTTCAAACTAGCGGCTAACCTACTAGCGACCAGAACCACTAGCAGTCAATCCCACTAGAGCAGGGGTGTCCAAATCCAGTCCTGGAGGGCCAGTGACCAGCACAGTTTGTAATTCACCAACACCTAAACACACCCACTGAACCTAGTAATTAACAGATTAGTTAAATCAGCTGTGTTTGAGAAGAAGCAAACTGTGTTGGACACTGGCCCTCCAGGACTGGATTTGGACACCTTGCACTAGAGGCTAGCCTACTGGAGGCTAACCCTACTTTGGGCTAACCCTACTAGCAGCCAAGGCCTACTAGCAGCTAACCCTGCTAGTGCTAAGCCCTCATGTGGCTACACAAATCTAAACAGACAAGGGACACCACAGACAAAGAACTACACAAGAAGGCCCACACTGGGGATACACAGAACAGTACTTACACAGGAGGAGACACAGCCTAACTAAACACTGAACAGGAGGCTCAATGAATGCATCTACACAAAGAGAACATAAATCAAACCAAAAATAGAGCCCTCTCAAAAAACACAGGTTACAAAACATAAACCAAAATATAAACTTAAACAAAACAAACCAAACCAAACCAACCCAAACGAAACCAAACCAAACCAAACCAAACAAAAGGAATGCCCACTTGACAAGGATATTGCTCAACCCAGTTTCCCAGAACAATCTGCTATTTATAAGATGTTTAATGAGCCACCTCGGTTCAGATGAGCCCTCTCATCACCTGACTGAGGTGCCTTCTGGGAAACTGAGTCGACCAACAAAAACTACAAAACATACAAAAACAAACAGTGCCCTCTAGTGGTGGTTCCTAACATTTACTGACATACACAACTTGTTTTTACGAAGAACATGCAGAAAAGCAAGGTGTGACAATGCAAGAGAGGTTAAAAAGGCAATGTGTGAAAACAGTAGTTTAAAAGGAAATAGTAAAAATAATTAAATTAAACTGACTTCATTGCTTTACAATTAGAAAAAAAAAACATATCTGATTAAACAAATGGACAAACTTTGAATGAGAAGATACAGACACTGCCTCAGCTCCCATTTAAATAATAAAAATGCAAATACAAGTTAACAAATACATATAAAATGAAACTCTATATAATCACCTTGAGCATCTGACACTGGTAGAAGTAAAAACACTAAAACAGAAAAAATAAATAAATAAAATGATATTAGATGTAAAAGATTCAGTGTATGATTAAAGCATATTAGACACATTAACTCATCTGTGAGAAATACAATATACTGCGCTATATCATGTATAATATATAATGTGAACTTACATGTGAAGAGTGTTGGCTGATATTGGCCAAAAAGTAAACCATAAATAAAAATGTTGTGTTCATCTAAGATAGTTTCAAGTTACTTACAACATATTCACACCTCCTTATTGTCTGCTGTACTCACACAGAACACACCAGTTCTTAAAATAAAATACCACAGCCAAGAGTGTATCGCTGCTCTCAGGTCTCTGCCTAACTAATAAATCAGCAAATAACAATACTTATTATTGTGGGATTAGTCTATGGTGTATGGCATTAGTTTGTATTACAGTGAGTTTACTGAGATGTTTCCCTGTACAGTCCATCATAGTAACAATAATGAAAATGTAAAAGCTTTATTCTCAGTAACCCTAGTTAATGCTAACAGTGTTTTGTTAAAGCCTTTCTGGACAGGAAACACCACCAGACAGCGGCTAGAGATATTTTAGGTAGTCACAACCATGACATCCACTTTTGAAAGTAAGAACACCATCCATTTTTTTTCTTCCTCTTTTAGGAAATTAAATGATTAGGTTATCACTGAGCAGATGACAGCAGGACACAGAAGATCAGGTACAGATTCCAACAATACAGACTCGTTTACACTCATTAGATTATTTAAACCCTGTGTTTTAAACTCACTCTACTTGTACTCTTACCTGTTGAACTATCATAGTTACTGAGCGTAGTTACACATCAAACTAAACCCTTCTCATAACAGATATGGATCCACTGATCCACCTGAGCAGTCATGCTGAAGTACACACAATGTCCTTATCACACAATAAACTCATCACTCAGGACATTCAGACTGCAGATGAACAACTTTATACCCAACACTCAGTCTAATGAAGACACAAAAAGAACATTTACTCACAGAGCATCACGGGGAGACGACTGTGCTCCATCCTGTCTCTATAATGACTCACTAACTGACAGACTGACTGACAGACAGCTGTGGTTTATGTTAAAGCCTTACCACTTCCTGTGTTCCTAAAGAGAGAGAGAGAGAGAGAGAGAGAGAGAGAGAGAGATGTGCTGGTTATCAGCGTAGTTATGATGAGGTTGTAGGCATGAGAGTGAGGCCTAAATGCAGAAGGCATCACAGTCATACTTATAATTAGCACAACCCTGAGTGTGATATAGCTTATATACAACAGTTCCACAAACACCTTTTATTATAAATCAATTATAGTTTGGTTTGACCAGTTATTTTGCTCCACAAACACAAATCCTTCCATAACTGGAAAAAATAATTAACTGCAATGGACGGAGCTGGCCACAGAGAATTAGTGTAATTAACAGAGGTGAAAATAGTTTTACATCCTTATTATGTAGCCATTAAAGGAGAATAAAACACGGAGGTGGTGGACAGTTCAAATCTCTTTATATTTTACTTATTCCAATTTAGATAATCAATTTTGTTAACTTCAGGGTTCTGGGGTTGAAAGCCAAAGGGTGTTAAATGAAAAGCAGGTACACTAGTGTGTACAATCACTTCTTCAACACACCAAGTAGGCACTTAACTAGTGTCTAACAAAAGTCTGAATCCCCAGTGATCTGTATTGGTTAAAGTGATATAATGTTTTTGTGGTAAAGCGAAAGCCACGACTCGCTTACAGACGTGGTAAATGTTCGTAAACAGTGCTAAATGATGGCTCCAGCCGCAATAGCACTTCAGTTCCACGGGTGCAGTATATTTACAGGTGTGAAGACAAAACAAGGGAGAGGGGAAAAAAACTCAAAGTACCAAAAAAAAAAAAAAACCCAGCAAAATAAAGGGGGGAACAAATCTAAAAGTATATACCTGTATCCACAATATACTGATAGGAACAAACTAGCTTGAGGCAACACTGTCGCTTTCTCGCTTCGACTTGGTTAACAAGCAATTATTTGGAGTCTGATCTCTTCTTTTATAGGACAGACTCCGAGCCTTCCTGGGACTTCTCACAAATAGGTAATTGCAGTTCATAAAGACAGCATACTTTACCATTGTTGCTTGGGTAAATCACCTTCAACACCAAAACTGGCATAAAAAAAATAAATTTACGCAGCATTCCATTTAATAAATGCATTTTTGCAATTCAGGCACCCCTCCTGACATTACCTAATGGTCTGGCCGGACTCCGGTGCGCTGCACTACTGGTGGGAGAGCCAGAGTGCTGTGTAAAGCCTTCTCCAGTTAAACCCAAATATTCTCAATGGGGTTAAAAGCCTTAGGAGTCTGCAGGTGTTTGGGGGCTCTGAAGAAGTTCTGACATGTCCTGACATTTATGTATTTTTCAGTGACTTATAAACATATAAATGGTTAAAGTTTGATTGCACTGCATTCAGCACAAACTGGGCTAGAGTAATATTTAAGCAGCATGTATGTACTGTACAAGTTTGTATTTTGGGGGAAAAAAATTACAGTTATTGACAACAAAAAAACACAAGTCAATGAAATAAGGCCACAAACTACATTCATATAATCTGTGCAAAAGGCACATGTGAACTGGATCTTGTAGACTCAAGTTTTTGAATATGACAATAAAATTAATTACTGCAGATTATTATCACTTATTAATGATAAATTCTCAATCACTAATGACCATGCATAAAGACAACACAAGCTTTTTAATGTCATACAACATTTTTATTTTTTCATCTGAATATCACAAACATCTGTAAGCTATACAAGGTGGTATTTTAGCCACCAGGAGCTAAAGTTTTTGTGCTAAATAACATTATAGAATGCAGTGTCATAAACTAAATAGCTACCATAAGCTAAAGCTATCCACAACTGAGTGAAATACATTATAAACATTTACAGCACAGCTGATGAATCTACTAATCTGTAATCTACATAAGGAATTAGCTTAGCCACCATGAGCTAACATGCTTGTGCCAAGCTACATAAGGCAGTATGTTAGCATGATCAGCAGTGGTATCTACATGCTAATATTTAAAGACAATATTTCACATAGACTGCCCAAAGCTAACCAAAATGAGATAAAATAAAATAATATTAGTTTTATATTACCAGAATAAGGATTATATGAGACTTAATAACTTACCCATGGTAACAGTTTGCTGGATTCTCCTGCTCCGTTCTCTGTCGGAGTCTCAGTGTTGGTCTGAGGAAAAGCTAAACTCCTCCCACTGTCCAGAACATTCTGTAGAGTTTCAGGAAACTGTACAGCGTAGAACATCTTCCATCCATGCAGGAAACACACTGAATCTATGGATGTTTGTGTCTGTGTTTGGGGGTGTGGCCTTGTATGTAGATTACTGTAAACTGTTTTGAATTGCATGTGAGCAGATATTCTGTTCACTTCTTTTAATGGATGACTGGAAGTAGGGTAAAACTAAAAAGAACAAGTTAAATCCAAGTACACCGAAAGAAAAGGCACGTACTGTACAAGTACTGATGTACCATAAACATATATGTATATAACACTATATACAAGTCTGCACTGATGCATATTAGATAAATACTGTAACTGTAAATAGAGTATCTGAAATATTTCAGATTCCAAACTGGATACTAAATAAATAGCAACATACTGCACCAAAATAACCAAATAACAATATGTACCTGTATCATAGGTAATATAACATTTGTGTATAACCCAATTAACACATGGTGACACACATCTATATAAAGAATTAAAGTTTGCACTTAACGCAAAATACTATCAATTTTTTTTTAATTAGTCTTAACATACACTTACATACCAACTATACCTCTAAAAGACAAGAACTGTAGCAGATGGATTGAGATGGAAGAAACCACAATAGCAGGCTGCTCTTTCCAATGCAGTAGACCGCATGCTGGTCCTACTTTGATGACATCATCAGCAGGTTACAACTCTTAAAGGAGACAGCACTTTTTACAACCAATATCACACATGACAACACATGAACAGTATATGAAAATTATAGAACGTTTTAAGTTCTTTGTATGGTTACCAGAAAAAAAAAAAAAAAAAAAACACACATTTAGGATAAATTAGAGCAGAGACTGCGAGTCAGGCCTTCTCGTCCAACATCAGTGTCTGACCTCACAAGTGCGCTTCTGAAAGAATGGACAAATCTGTTAAAGCTGTTATAGCTGCAAAGGAGGCGGGGCCAACATCATATTAAACCCTATGCATTAAGAATTGGATGTGGAATTGGATATATGAGGGCATGACTCCACATGTGCAATGTGTTGGAGGGTGGAACCTCCATGGATTAGACCTATTCGTCTGATTGGGAATTTGGAGGCCAGGTTTTTATATTTACTTATGATAATGAAGATATTTACAAATAAAGCATTATGATTAATGTAAACAGGTTTCAAGATTGCAAGAATTTCTTTCATTAATAAGTGATACATTATTTTCTAATAGAGAATAGTTAGCCTCTATTAAGTTTTCACATAATTGATTCTACTTGATGTACTAATTCTTATACTACACTGTCAAATGTGATTGTATCCAACAATAATACTACTCATATACAAGAATAAAACGATAAATACCTCATAAGTCAAGCAATGAGTACCAGTGAGGTTATATTTATTCACAACAGTTTCCAGTCCGTAACCACACATTCACACCTCCTCTTCTCCACAGCTCAGACAGTTATTAAAAAAGCAAGCAAAACCACAAGAAACTGCCTCAGAAGACTTTTCTCAGATTATACAATAATAATAATAATAATAATAATAATAATAATAATAATAATAATAATATTGCCCTGGTTATAAGACAAGACAATGCAGAAATGTGTTTCAATTTGTGTGTGTGTGTGTGTGTGTGTGTGTGTGTGTGTGTGTGTGTGTGTGTGGAGGGGGGAGTAAGTTTTTTGCAAGGTGGGTTGTTTGCTAATATCCTGTGAGCTGATGAAAGACACAGACAGACACACACACACACACACACACACACACACACACACACACACACACACATACTTCCAGCCATGAGAAATGAGAAATGTACTGAAAAGTTACCCATGGGCTTGTACACCTGGATTGTCATTTTATGCTCAACAATGAAAGAGCATGACTCAGCTGTAATTAACATGACTGTAAGACTTTGGTTTTCTGATTAAAGCAACTGTGAAATACCTGAGCAGCTTCCCTGTGATTGACCTCCATAATATTGTATACTCACTAAAAGAAACAAAAGCCTACAGTGCATCCTTGTAACCATTGGAACGATTATTAAGATGGATATTGAAACCCGGACTGTTGTTATTGTTGCTCAGTATGTACGTTTAGTGAAGGTAGACTAGTGTGTGTGTGTGTGTGTTGTACTTTAACCGATACCACAAAAAAGAATAAAGTGCATTGCCCAGTTTGGCTTAAAGATTAAGATTTTCCATCGTCTTCATTTAAGAGAAGAATGAGAATATAACATGGTGGCAGTGGATGAAAGCTAGTAGGAGCTATAGGTTAATAAGATAAGCAATTGTACCAAGCGAACATGAACACACCCAAACCTGTGCAATATGGAGGGCCATCACTTTTCAGCTACATTACTTAGTCAACGGAAGTCGCAGAGAACTATATATGCTAATGGACAACACCGCCAAGTAGCATGGAAGCTGGATGACGTCATTAATAAGTTTAATTGGCATTGCAACTACAACATTAACAAGACTGTGGAGCAATATATTTTTTTCTTGAGGAACAGATTAATAGTGAGATGAAAACTGATTCAGGTGTCCAAGCTTCTCAGCCAATAGTTTCACTAAAAGGTTAATTTTATAAACCTTCATTGAAAACCTCATTATACTGACATCTGGTGGACAAAATGTGTGTAGCAAATAGACCATAACATCTCAAGCAGTATAACTGAAATGGACATGTAGCATTTATTTTGTGTGTGTGTGTGTGTGTGTTAAAAATCCGCTATGCTGCATGACACAAGCTTTAGAGTGTCAGTTCCATGTGTAACATCATTTCCTCTTGCTTCAGATTTATAACAGAGTTTACTAAGTCTGAGCTTTCTGTTTGCTGAAATTACACTTTTGGGCTTCTTGGACAGTATTGGATTACTTGACTCTCATTCTGCAGTGCTGGATTAAGAGACTCATTTAACTTCAAATGTTTATTAACAGGAGTGTGAGAACACTTTCGACTCATCTACCTGCCCGTCTTCACTTCAGCTCCTGACAGATCAGCTAGAAAATCTGCTGGTTCATTTCAGAATATGATGTTAGTTCTATACATCAGTGTACCAGTGTGTAGACATGCAGGAAGAGTAATACCGCTTTTGTTTGATTCCTCATTCACTCCTGAGCTTTACTGCACCAAGATCCTCTACTTACACTGAATAATACTACAGGATCCAGTTATCTACTTTGAGTAATAGAAATAAAGCACACATTGTCTTGGTTAATTTTTGTATTATTATTTTAAAATGTAGCAAAAATACACATAAAAAGTTAGCAGTGAAAAGTGAACAGTGAACAAAAGATATTTGTTAGTAAAATAAGATGAAATGTTTTGAGATCCAGGCTTTAATGCTGGAAATAAGCCCATTCATATTCAGTAGCAGATACATCACATTATCTTTTCACACTCTTTTTTATTATTAAGAATAAAATTTTTGTCATTTCTCTTGGTCCTTTGCATTAGCAATATTTGCAGGCTTTAGCTAAACAAATACAGTCAGAACAACAAAGCAGTCTATATGATTCTGTGCCATTAAAAGCATGACATTAAAACAAACAAAACATAATAATAATAATAATAATAATAATAATAATAATAATAATAATAATAATATAAGCTCTCAATTATCCTTAAAGAAAGAACAGTTTCCTGTTTCTATAAGAGACTCTGCTCACTCCTCCACAACTGCATTCTCAATTCTCTTTTCATCAGTTTGAGCTGTTAAAGAAAACAAAAGCACAGTTTGTTGTTGACAAACCTCATTAGATTTCATCATAAACACAGTTTTCTAGGGAGTTAGTTTTATTGCTTATGAATGGCAGTGAAGCGACAAGTGCCCGTTCTTCAGGGAATTGATGGAATCGATGTTAGAAAATGTACAACATTCATTAAGTCATCGTCAGTAACTGCAACATATAGGTCAGAAAGATTCTTAATCAATTATTACAAACTATTTATTATAGTGTCATGTTACTGTATTAAATACGACCTCTGTTAACTGGGGCAGAGACTGACTCGTTCCTCAGTGAGGGTTTTATTATAACCAAGTGCATGATCTCAATGAGAAATAAAATGATTAGTTAAAAAAAAAAAGTTTCTTTCTAAGTAAAACATCTATTTAACATTGATATGGTTTACACTCTGTTCTCTCAATAGAATCTTCAAGCTTGATATACAGCATTTTGAAACACATGGCACAGAATTTAAGTCCGCACATTGAATAATGCACAAAAACAGTTTACAACCAGGTGTTTCCTGCTTATCTGTGTGAGGACATTGTGTGGCAGAAGAAAAAAACAAACAAACAAACAAAAAAAAAAAACTCTTTCCCTGGCTTCGAGGTTGCCTGATGAGGCAGCTATGGTATTACAATACAATCACTCCCTTTCAAATAATTTTCTTTTTTTTTTTTATACCCCTTAACTATAATCTTCATTATATATTAATCAACAGTAATCTTTGTGTGAAATAAAGATTATGATTTGACAAGAGGCATTCCACGAGTATTGATGTAGGACGTTACATCCCTGTGGCACATTTAACTATATGCATCACACACCGCTTCACCAGTAACCCCTGAACAAAGGCACTGCTTGGTGTGTGGAACAAGGAAACCTAACTCCTACAGAAGGAGTGCACGACAGTAGCTTTCCATTTAACACTATTTGGGATTTAACCCCAAAGGTGTTAATCTCTGAGGATAAAAGCTAAAGCAGAATAAGTGGAGACATAAAGAGAAACATATGAGATTTACAGGACTGTCCATGACCTCCATCGCTTACTGTATTCTCCTCACCATTCAGTACAGAAAAAAAAAATTAAGACAACTTTGAGCACTGTTAATTACACTAACTCTTGACCACTGACTGTCAGACATGGCTAGTCATGGAAGGAAGTGTGTTGGAGAAGCAAAATAACTAAATAAACAAACAAATTATGATCTGGACATTCTGAAAGAGGTCTCACCTCGAGCTCTGTAACATTTGAACAGCAGAATGATGGTCACCAGCAGGTACGGAGAGGCCGTCACTACACTACTGATCAGCATGAACACTGAGAATGGAGCTGATGGAACTGACTCTGAATTTAATAATAATAATAATAATAATAATAATAATAATAATAATAATAATAATACATTATGCACAAGACATTATGCTTTACAGACTCAATCAGTGTGTTATCTTCTTTACTGTTTTATCTGATTCGGCTCAAGAGAGAAACAGCTTTTACACATGAAGCAGCTGACATTGAATGAAATAATAATCAGGATATATTGTTTTTTTTATGCTAAACTATGTGCATATAACAAACTGATACAAACACAGAACAAACGGATACTGTTTCACTAGCACAGACACACACATACACGCACACACACACGCACACACACACACACACACACACACACGCACACACACACTGGACAGCATAGGAACACTTCATATATTTATAATTTATAATTTTACGATTATATGTTTACATGTACATCAGTATAAGTAATGTCATGTAAATGCACTGTGTTCAACATAGAAGGTCAGAGTTTTATTTACATTAATATTTAATAATTTCTCACCTCTGACTGAGACCCAGCTTTTCGGTGACTCTCCTCTCTCTGGGTGTTTACAGTGGTAGAAACCTTCATCTGACTTTGAGACATTATGGATGATCATCTCTCCTGTAGTCTGTGTCTGGAGAAATGATCCATTTTTATAGAAATCAGCTCGGAGGTTTGAGGACTTTGTGTTGCGATATAAACAGCGTAGAGTCAGAGGACGTCCCTCAGTCACAGGATGGACAGGACTCTCCAGGATCAAATTACCATCTTGATCACAGAAAAATTATAACATGTACAGCAAAAAGGATTACATTCTTAATATTTATTTATACATGCAGTGACAATGATTTAAAATAAATATCATTAGTGTAAGTATTTAACATATAATATAGTATAAAAGTTTCTAAAAACAATAAAATAAAAAAATTCTCAAAACAATATAGACAAAAATAGACATAGTATGATGTTCTTGTTAAACTTTAATTGTTGTACCTATTACAAATGTACATATTTTAACAGACCTTTTCTCTATAAGGTCTGAGTCACTACATAATAGAAGTGGGAGTTAAAATACAAAGTTGAAAATCATCCAATCCAATTTTTTTTTCTCTCTCATTTTTTGAAATGGTGGATTCAAATGAACTTTTCCTCTCTTATGTATAACTTAATGGTTATTTAATGGTTGTCATGTAATTATGATAAATATTAAGTACATTATTAAAAAAATTGTATTATTATTTTTAGGGCCCAAGCACTATAAGGTGCACAGGACCTTCTTTGTGAGTGCGCATCTAAGTTTCAGTTTAGTCTTACTCGCTCCTTGTCCAAAGAATTGACATACTCCGTTTCTTTTCAGATATCGTCCTTTAATCTTCACTTACAAGATACATAAAACAAAATAAAACAAATATAATCTCAAAATTCAAGTAATCACGGATGCGGTAAAGAAAACTGTGAGACTCCATTCTCTCTTCAAGCATGCACACGCCCCCAACCTACACAGACGCTCTTCTTAAAGAGCCAGTACACAATTTTAACTTAATACCTATTATCAATGCAAAATGTACAAAATATTTATCCAAATGGCCCATATGAATAATGTGCGTTCCCAAATGCAAACAATTAAAACAAAAAACTGAAATGCACCATACAATATAACATTGGTTACTGAATCTAAACAAAATAGGCTCCTACATTACTGCCCCCTAATTGTTCTCAAACTCTTTGAAACAATTACTTAAATCTAAACATAAGGAGCCATATTACTTTAATTCTTAATAAATATTTAAGTCCAAAGCAACTCAAACTTAGGTTCATGAAGACCTATTGCCTTTACGATACTTATTTTGCCTCTTACAACAGGCGAAGCTTTGTTATGGGTCTTACTAAAATGTTCGTTTTTGTCTTAATGCGGACTTATCGGACGAGACCTTTCTTGTCAGAAATGGTTTCAATGACTCTTGCTATCATCCATGAATTTCTAGGGGCAGAGACATCTACTACCACAACAATGTCTCCATCAGAGAAGTTTCTCATTGTGTTGTTCCACTTTTGTCTCTGTTGCAACTGTGGCAAGTATTCCTGACACCAACGCTTCCAGAACAAATCAGAAATGTACTACACCTGTTTCCATCTGCGTCTAGCATACAGGTCTTCTCGGTTAAACAGTCCTGGAGGCAATGATGGCTTTGTCTTGAGTAACAACAGGTGATTCGTTGTTAGAGGTTCTAAATCATTTATGTCACTTGATGCTGCTGTGATTGGTCGACTATTAATTATACCCTCTGCCTCACAGAAAACAGTTTGAAAACATTCCTCATCAAGAACTTGTTCTCTAACTGTAGCATTAAGGACTTTTCTTATTGAGCGTATCAGTCTCTCCCATGCCCCGCCATGATGAGACCCAATGGGAGGATTGAAAATCCACTTAATTCCTTGTTGACTGAGGTGGTCCTGAATCTTCTGGTTGTTCCATTGTTCAATGGATTGTCTTAACTCACGCTCAGTAGCTGCAAAATGAGTCCCATTGTCTGACCTAAGAATTTTCACTTGTCCCCTCCTAGTTACAAATCGACGTATAGCATTTAGGCAGGAATCAGTGTCCAACAAACACTGAGAATGGAGCTGATGAAACTGACCCTGAATATAATAATAATAATAATAATAATAATAATACATTATGCACAAGACATTATGCTTTACAGACTCAGTTTGTTATCTTCTTTACTGTTTTATCTGATTCGGCTCAAGAGAGAAACAGCTTTTACACATGAAGCAGCTGACATTGATGTGCATATAACAAACTGATACAAACACAGAACAAACAGATAAGTTTTCACTAGCACACACGCGCACGCACACACACACAGACAGACACACACAGACACACTGGACAGCATGGGAACACACTTCATATATTTATAATTTTATAATTATATGCTTATTTGTACATCAATATAAGTATATTGTCATGTAAATGCACTGTGTTCAACATGGAAGGTCAGAGTTTTATTTAAATTAATATTTATTAATTTCTCACCTCCGACTGAGACCCAGCTTTTGGGTGACTCTCCTCTCTCTGGGTGTTTACAGTGGTAGAAACCTTCATCTGACTTTGAGACATTATAGATGATCATCTCTCCTGTAGTCTGTGTCTGGAGAACTGATCCATCTTTATAGAAATCAGCTCGGAGGTTTGAAGACTTTGTGCTGCAATATAAACAGCGTAGAGTCACAGGATGTCCCTCAGTCACAGGATGGACAGGACTCTCCAAGATCACATTACCATCTAGAACACAGAAAAATTAACATGCACAGCACAAAGGATTACATTCTGAATATTTATTTATACATGCAGACACAATGATTTAAAATAAATATTTTGTTTAAACAATGTCAGTTCGACAAGGTAATTTTAAAAGGACTTTGGCCACCATGGTGGCTGGATCTGACACCACCAGGGGGTATGATCAAAGGGAAAGTCTAGTGAAACAAGCCTCGCACCATGGAAGATTTAAAGGAAAACATCCAACGTGAAAATTGCTGCTGTTCCACCCTGGTTTCCTTGATGATACATTCAGGAACATGAATAGTTGCATCAATATGTGTCTGCCAGAGAAATGAGATCACTTCCAGCATTGCACGTAATGCAATTGATTACACATACAGTATGTCAAGGTATGTAGCCTTTTTTTTTTAGATTGTTTCAGATTGTTTCATCATAGCAAGAGTTATTACACAATATTTGGGGCCTCTTTCGAGTGAATCACGATGTAATCAATTGAATTCCAATCAATGCAAGGAGCACGGTGTGTGTGTGTTTTAAAACCTACTTAAAACTAGAATGGTAACAGAGTATCTGGTATTCAGAGTATCAGAGTATCTGGTACTGATTTTTGCTGTGACCCATATTTGAGCTATAAGGGTCACTAGTAAACCATGTGCCAAATGATGCTTCAAGAAATTAACCTTTTCTTGAACCAATCAGTTGGGAAGCCTTGATGTTTCATGAACCCTCATTTGGGCATCACTACTAAACTAAAGGATAAAACTAACAAGAAAACAGATAAAAAAGCTAAACATATCAAGAAACATAAAAAACGTTTCAATGGAAGCAAATGCAAAATGACCAAGACCCAACTAACCCACAGACATTATATCGACTGATTAATCAAACTAAACAAGGGGCAGGTGAATATCGTTACAGTATGTGACTAACAGGTGAGATGCAATTGTATCTGTATGTAAGTAGGTTTATTACGGGATACTTTTTACTTTTGCTCCGCTACATCATACAGAAAATATCTTTACTAACTTCTGTAACTTGGCCACCTGCGTGAAGGGCTGCAGACAACTAGACAGATTTATAGGCAGCCAGAGCAGCAGATGGCCGTAGTTGCTAGGCAACCACACCACGTTGCCAATCAAAGAAGATGCTCTACACCTGTCCGGCAAGTTATTTAAACCCCCAGAAACCAGCACACTACAGTATGTGTGAACATTAACTAGCACCAGGTATGAGAGCTCTGCTCTGGTATAGGGGAACGAAAAAAGAAAGAAAAGAAAAAAAAACTGAAAAGAGGCCTAAAAGATAAATATTATATCTCTAGAGATAACGAAATAGAGGTCAGGAGAAGAATAAATGAATAAATAATTGAGCATTTTTACTTAGCACTGCAAGGTGCTTGCCGTAAGTGATTAATCCCCGCCAAGGTATACATAATCACCATAGGGGAAGTGATGAAGGGTTTGAGTTGGGATATATGGAATACCGGGTGGATCCGGAACGCCGCAGGCAGCTGGAGCCGGTAGGTGACAGGGTTTATCCGGAGAGTGATGCGGTATGGACCGATGAATCTGGAGGAGAGCTTCCGTGATTCTTTTCGTAGGTGAAGGTTCTTGGTAGATAGCCATACCTTGTCACCTATCTGGAATAGTCGTCCCGGAGGGTGTCGACGGCGATGTTGGAAGACGTAACGGGTGTTGGAGCGTCGGATGGCATTGATTGCTTGGTTCCAGACCCGTCGACACCGACGAACCAACTGTTTGGCCGACGGTACTTCAACCTCCGGTTCTTGGTGGTCGAACATCGGAGGTTGGAAACCGTAGCATGCCTCAAATGGGCTTAATTTGGTGGCAGAGGAGACGTGGAGGTTATGCGATAATTCTGCCCAAATGAGGTAGCGGGCCCAGGAGCACTGGCGATCAGCGACAAAGCATCTCAAGTAGCGCTCCAGTTGTTGGTTGGTCCGCTCCGTCTGACCGTTAGTCTGTGGGTGGTATCCAGAAGACAGACTAGAGGTGGAATTGATCAGACGGCAGAAGGCCTTCCAGAACTGGGAGGTGAACTGGGGCCCCCTGTCCGAGACGATATCCCTTGGGAACCCATGCAGGCGGACTACGTGTTCTAATATCAGCTCGGCTGTGTTTTTGGCTGACGGGAGTCCGGAGAGGGCTACCAGGTGGACGGCTTTGGAGAACCGGTCGACGATCGTGAGGATGGTGTTCTTCCCCTCGGAAACCGGCAGGCTTGTGATGAAGTCGACGGCAATGTGCGTCCAGGGCCGTCGGGGAACTGGGAGTGGTTGAAGTTCTCTCGGGGATGGTTGGTTGCTGTCTTTGGCCCGGGCGCACACTGGGCACGCCTGGACAAACTCATCAACGTCCTTCCTCATGTTGGGCCACCAGAAGGCACGTCGAATGAATTGTAGGGTACGGTGCCTCCCGGGGTGACCTGAGAGGAGAGAGGAGTGCCCCCATTGAAGCACCTCTGACTTGACGGTGTTGGGCACATAGAGTCGTCCAGGTTCGCCTGCCGGTTCGGTCTCCGCAGCCTGTGCCTGGCGAACCCTCGTCTCTATGTCCCAACGGAGTGGTGCGATGATCTTGGTAGGTGGTAGGACAGGCGCGGGGTCCGCCCGGGGGACATCCTCCTCGTACTGTCGTGAGAGGGCGTCAGCTTTGATGTTCTTGGATCCCGGGCGATATGACAGGTGGAAATTGTAGTCCTCAAAAAATAGAGCCCACCGCGCCTGTCTGGGGTTCAACTGTTTCAGTGACTGTATGGTGATGAGGTTCTGATGATCAGTCTAGACAATGAATGGCTCTCTGGTGCCCTGGAGCCAGTGACGCCATTCCTCCAAGGCCCACTTTATGGCCAGCAGCTCGCGGTCCCCTACTCCGTATCGCTGCTGAGTGGGGTCAAATTTTTTGGAGAAGAAGCCGCAGGGGTGCAGCTTTTGGTCTGGACCTCGTTGGGAGAGAATCGCCCCGGCGCCCACGTCCGGCGCGTCCACCTCCACAACGAATCGTTTATTGGCATCTGGATGAAGGAGGATGGGAGCCAAAGTGAAGCGGCGGCAAAGTTCACGGAAGGCGGTAATGGCAGTAGAGGTGAGGTGAAAGGGGTGAGATGATGGACGTGTCAGAGCAGTTAGTGGAGCTGCAACAGTACTGTAGTCCCGGATAAAGCGACGATAGAAGTTCGCAAACCCGAGGAAACGCTGGAGTTGCTTAAGAGTCCTGGGTAGGGGCCAGTGACTCACAACCTCCAGCTTCTGCGGGTCCATGGCCACACCCTGGGGCGAGATGACAAAACCCAGGAACGTGGTGGAGCGCTCGTGAAAAGCACACTTCTCCAACTTACAGTACAGCTGGTGGGCGAGCAATCTCTTTAGAACCGCTCTGACGTGTTGTACAT
>JAAGKR010007151.1:0-38526 GCA_011419295.1 Clarias macrocephalus | reverse complement strand
CTCTAGATAAAACGATAATTGTGGAACTTATAAGTACCAGAGGGGGGAGATGTAGAAGAAATTTTTATCTGATTTTATGTGACATAGCCTACTTTTAAGAAATAAAAAGATACCTCAGCTTGCAATAATGGGAGGCTTGCGTGAGAAGCCGAGCATATAGGCCCCTTTGGAATGTGCCTGTGTAAGCAATCCGATCTATACATTGAGGCACCCAGAACTGGGAACCTTAATGAAACCCAGATGTTTTATGTAAAGTAAGCGCGGGAAAACTGTCGGCCTTTGTCTAGGATCAGTATTTAAGCAAGAAGCCGTCGGGAGTCGTGGTGTGTTCTGCAGACCTCCCGACTTTATTGATCAACCAATAAAGTTGTAACCTTCTGAAATCAAAGCCTGAGTCTTCAATTAATTTCCACGACAGTGCCAGATTTATACTTGATCGCTCCCTGATCACCGAGTTTCATAGACTTCACCCCGAAGCACCAATGAGAACGCCTGGGGGCGTTCGTAGGGGGGAGGGTACTGTCAGGCCACATCAAGCCACAGCCTCGCCATGACCACCTGAGCACACCCGCTTCATGTTCCTAACCACTCCTTTCAGTTCACCGCCTCAATTCCCGCTCTCCAGACCTGTTCTCTGTATCACTGATTACTTCACATGCCTATTTAAGTCACGCTCCGACACCACGACAGTGCCAGTTTATTGTGCGCCTTACCAGCCTCAATTTACCAGCGTTTTCTCTCGTCTCAGTCTGTTTTGTTATCGACCTCGCTCAGTTTTTGACCACGTCTTCGCCTCTCGTTATCGGATCACTGTTATTTGGATATTTCCCGTTGCCGACCACCTACCTGTCACCGACCACGAACCTGGATCACGGACCCCCTCTCGTCACTCCGGCTTCGACCCTCGCCTGTTTCACGACCACGATTATAGCTCGCTCCTCGCCGAGCTCATGCTCCGTGTTTCCACTGGCTCAGGTTCCTCCAGCCTACACCGGCATTCATCGCGAGGCTCTCCCTTTCTCCTCCACGCCGGCTCTGCACGCTCCTGCTTCTCAGCGCTTACACGCCGGCATACATCTCGGATTACACGGCGGCGCTGTGCACTTCCGCATTCTCGCAAAGCTGACGTCACGCCGCTCGCCTCGACGCACTCGTGCCGGCGATCTGTGCTTCCGCATTCCAGTGAGGCTTTTCCCGCTTACACTGCAGCTTGGAATTCACGCCAAGGCTTTGAACCATCATATTATCAACTCAGTCAGTCACAAGCACTCCAAAATACCACTTCTCCTCGTAACACATTTCCTGCATTTGCACTTGGATTCACCATGCCCCCTACTGAGCCTGACAGACTCTTGTTTGGGGCACACAGTTCCAATCAGCAGTGTTTTGCAGGGTGACTTCCTGTATAGAGACAGACAGGGAGATTGTGTTGTACCTTCTCATTTTAGTCAATGCTGATAACATACATCTAGAAGAAACTCAGAATTCAATCCACACAGAATTAAATGCAATAATTGATATGAACAGCACACACACACACACACACACACACACACACACACACACACATCTAGATGTTTATTTTAGTAGTAAAATACTGAGTGACAGGGTGGAAGAAGGAAGTTTTTTTATTATTATTTTAAATGTTTAAATTGTATCTATTTTTATTACTGATCTATAGTTCTGTTTATAATTTTAGAACGTTCATAAAACAAGTATTATTAAAAAATATAGATACGGTAAGACCCTGACTTACAAACATCTGAGTTATGAATTTCCACAGATATTAATGGACCGCGGTTCTACTTTCGGTTCAATCACATTAATTAGACACATGCTCTTGAGTCTTAGTGTTGCTTTGTATCATGAATATGGGAAATAAGGGAAAGTGGATGTAAATAGTGATGGTAGATGGGTTTAAAGTTCTCCCCTGGGTTCCTGGAACAGAACACACCCATGCAGGTGAGGTTAATAAGAACATGCACAGAAGGATTAGAATTATAATTCAGAGGAGCACAGGTCCTGTCATATTATTTGTAAATGTACACTAGTTGCACAGTATCTAATACTTTGAATACCTTTAAAAAATACGACTGTCAGAAATAAATATAGATCAGCAAGACAGCTACAACACACTAATCATCATCATGTCTAATGGCCTTTTTGTCTTTCACTTTCACCATGCATCAGTGAGCTCTGGGAGCCCAGGACCCTGTTACAAGGTCCCCTGTTGTTTTTCCTTGGATCACTTTGAAGTTTTGGAGTTGCTCTGACCCACTCATTAGACATCTAGCCCACATCATAGTCTCTCAAATACTTACACTTGACCGTTTTTCCTGCTTCTGACAAATATAACTTGACTGCTGTTGGGATGAACAGGCCCCCAAAGACATCAATCAATTGATCACATTCCGGAACCCCTCTCCCAGCCTGCATGGTGCCATCCCAATAATCTTATCTGATCTTATCACCCTCTCTAACTCATACCACTGGCACTCTTGTTGACCGAGAGAGCACATACCCTTCAAAGAGCAAAGAGGCATACGGCAGAGACACTATTTTACAACAATCTTTAAAGTGTGCCAGTAGGACTACGAATGTAATTTGTTCTGGAAGTGGGCTTGTATATCAAAACACTCACAAACAAAATCATATTTTCCCATTAGAAATAATGGAAACTCAAATTATTTATATCACAGCACCAAAAAATAAATACATAATGATTAAAATAAATATAAACTAAAAATAAAACAAATTAACCTGCACTTTACTTAAAAAAATACTAAATAAATCCTGACAGATAAGTGTTTCGGTTTGTGCACGCAGGTGCTGTGTGTGTGTGTGTTTGTGGGTGTTTGTAAAGCTAAAGTAAGAGGAGAGGAGGAATGAGCCCCCTTCCCCTTCCCTCTACTAGTCCTACAGAGTAACGCTTTCTTCTCTCTTATTTGTGTTTCACACACGCACACACACAAATGTAAACACTGTTTTATCGAGAAAATAAACAAGAAATCTCTCTAACAACACTCAAATGAGCGCAGACTAATGAAATCACTGCTGTAAAGTAAAAATAAAACAAATTAACCTGCACTTTACCTTTGAAAAGAATCGAGACAGAGCAGTGTTTCTGTGTAGAGCAGAGAGAGAGAGTGCGTGTGCGCGAAGATGAGAAAAGGAGGGGTATGTGTGAGTTTGTGTATGTGTGAAGGCAACAGGAGGAGGGGGTGTGTGTGAAAAAGCACGCTGTCTAATGACACAAAGTGCCGGCTGATGCAGAGACAGAGAAAATGGATCTTTAACCTCTCCAGTGAGACTTTCTTTAAAAACCAAGACTTGTTCGTTTTTCAAGTCAAAATTTATTAAAAATCTTTGCTTATCTTGCAGAACACTCACAAACCACATTACTCGCAATCCGAGGTTCCACTGTACAGACCTGGCCATTAAGAGTGCACGTTTCAAGAAAAGGGATCTTGCGTGCTTCCGCGGCAGCTCGCGGGAAGCTGTGAAAATGCCGTTCATTACCTGTAGGGGACAGTCGTGTTTCAATCTGAAGCATTGCGTGTCTACTGAAGCCAAACATGTGTTCTCTCTCGTAGGCACCCATTGACAGCAAGTGAAAGTACTCATAAACATGTCAAAGCTCAAACTTTAAATACTGATATGTATTTATTCTTCATTTTCTTCATTTTCTTCTCACCTGCAATACTCTCCTCTCCTACTTATTTGACTGCGCTTTATCCATTCAGTATTATTATCATTAATAGTAGTAGTGAAAACTACCGCTGATTAACTGTCTCTGCAGTGGTTAAAACAGTAACCAGTAACAGTTAAAATAACCCAGCACTTTAACATTTAACCCAGCAGTTTTTAGAGTGTAACATAAAAAATATTCAATTTGTAAAATATCATAGGTGAAATCATAGATTGTGTGTAGAGTGATTAAAAACAATACAACACATCTTATGGTAAATAAATTCTCAGAATCTTCCACTGCAGGTATTAAAAAACAGTAACTGTCAATTTTAGAATCCGTAGAAGCTCAGTGGTCCAGACAAAATCTCTCATGGGGGAGCCTTTCCCTGAATTCGCCATTTTCACGGGGGTGGGCATCTCAGTTTAAGCATACAGATGTAGAGAACCTATTTACCGTACATGGAATTTTATGGGATTGTCACTGATCGATTTAATCTGACAAAGAGCAATATAAGAATAGTGCCAGCTGGCACACCTTAGAAAATAATTCGGCATCTATTTAGAGTCTATTTTTTTTTCTAAACTTGTGCTACTGCTGTTTGCTTACAATATTTGTAAAAAAAAATGTATTTAAATGAGGCTTGGGCTCCGAGATGTTGAGCCTACTGTACGTAGTCTAATCAGAGCTCTACTGCCCGTTCGAGTGTAATTCATAAAGTTTGCTTATAATAATGAAATTAGATGCCCTAAATCGTGCTTTGAATTTAATCTACAATTAATTTCATACCCGCAGCTCGCAGTTTCACTTTACAAATGTTTGACCTTTTACAAAAGGCAATGATTTGATCAAAAGGTGATAAACGAATGCGATTATCGATAAAAAATGCAGACATACTGCCTTGATGGATGGATGGATGTTGTTGATAAATAATGATTATTATTATAATAATGATAATTAAATAAAAAGCTGTCCATCTTTTTGTGTTTATCTTTTCAGTTTATTATACACCTCTGCACCACTTATTATAATAAATAATTTGAAATGTTAGTAACGGTACCATAGCAAGAGAAAAAAATAATTTTACATATTAATAGCATTCGCTAGTTATCAAGTTGATATACAGGTCAATCTGCATCAAATAGAATCTCTCTAAGTAAGTAAGCATAATAATAAGTAATGAATAATCAAAGTGTAAACTCCATGACCAAATTACTGCATGAACACTGGAACACGAGGATTTAATAATTTAATTAAACACGAATATACTTAATGTGTTAAAATGTTAAGTTTTAATTTAAAAGCCACACACATTATATATATAATGCACTGTGTGTGTGAAATGTATTTATATATGTGGCATTTTAATTCAAATCCAACATTTTAATGGTTAGTGATCAGTGGATGGGCGTCAACTCACACGTTCTGTAATCTTCCATTGTCATTGTCATTTTCCATTAGCCCTTCACTAAAGCATTCGCTCAGTGGCGGTTCTACACTGATTTACTCCTTGGGCGAGACCGCCTCTGAGTGCCCCCCCCACTTCCCCTCCCCCCACACAATTAAAAAATTTACACAAAATCATAATATTGCAGAAACAATGTTGTTTTATTGCACAAATCACTCAAAACTTACAATATCACAAAAAAATCTTGGAACGTTAATAAATATACTGCATTTTACATATTACTTTTATTAAGAATAAAATACTGATAAAATATAGTTAAATATTGTGTAAATAAATAAATAATCTAAAAAGCACACCACACTCCAGAAAAATATAATTATAACACTGAACTTGAAACAACAACAAAAAAAACAGAAACTAAAATCTGACCTTTCTGGCCTCCAATCGATCCTTTTCATGAATAAAAGTGATGAGCTCATGGAGGGTCATGGTTTTTGATGGCAGGGGAGGGAAGTTCTTGATTTCCTACACAAGCTCTCTACTGTCCAAATCAGAGTGCCCTTCAAAGTGCAGTGTGGTGCCTGGTATTGCATTGCTCTGCCAGCTCCTCATCTGCAAGATTAGGTTAGCAAGATGGCTACAGTACATTATAACACTAATCATCATTAGAACTTCATTGACATTATACAGTAATCATACAGAGAGAACATTGTTGCATACCTTTATCTTTTGCTCATTTCTCCTCTTCTTTTCTCTTTTTTCTAAATTGGGCACCTGACAGCTTTGGCATTTTTCTCTCCATCGCTGTTTATTGTGAAATCGACAATCAACTGATTCCCCCCCACCCCTAATGTCACTCACAACTAGAAGTCAGGACTAAATGAATTCACCTCCACATAATAATTTATTTGTTTTATTAACATTTTTATTAGCCATTTCACACAATTTTGAAAAAACAAAATTAAATAAATCATAGCAATGTGTTTATAATATTGTAAATGAAATGTGCGCCGCTATTTGTAAGAAAGTCAAGGTGTTTAGCCACCACTGGATGGATTTCCCCTCCTTTTGGGAGAAGTGAACTTTCTTCCGCGCCCCCTCTGCTCCAGTTTCCACTTCTCACAGCTTCAGTGCGGCACCTTTTCAGCAAACTTGCACAGGGGTGCCGCCGCGCCAAAGTCAGATATTTAAAAAAATGTTTAGCGCTGGTGCATTTCCCTCCAAGTGCCGCCTGGAGTCGTGGAAAAATGCCGCACTGGGCAGCTGCTCAGTTTGCCCATGTCTAAAACCTCCACTGCATTCGCTAATTATCAAGTTGATATACAGGTCAATCTGCATTTGAAAATATTCAGTAAATATGTGAAATACACTCAAAGTATCAACTCCAACTAGGAAGTCTGATTTAATTTGCTGGGGAAATAAAATTTAGGCAGCGACGTCCACTCTGTCTTGTTAATTCAACTAAAAAATCCCCACAGTACTTGCCAACAACACACCCAGTTTGATAAATTCACACCTATCGTGAATGAAAGGTGAGAAGAGATTCAGCAGAATCTTCTGACACCGTGCTTGCTCTGAAGGACTATATTCGACAAGAATATAGAGAATATAAATTGTTTATATTTTTGTTGTTACCTGGATCTTGTAGTCTAGAATTTTTACTTCAAAATGATGTGATAATCATCTTGATCACTCATTCACAGAAACCAATATATTCATTTACATTTTCTAAGACACTTTTTGTTTTGGAAAGGCTGTATGCGAGGAGGCGTGAATGATCATGAATAATGTTCTACTTCACACCAGAGAAGACAAAGACCTGAATAATGATTTGCATAATGAGCATTTCAGTCTGGTGACAGGGAAATGCTAAAAGAAAATAATTTCAGGACAAAAACATATATTTTTTGTTTGTTGTTTATTTAGAATATATTTAACTGACCGGCAGAATAACTCACTCTTACCCCCTATACATAACCTACTCACTTACATAGTGCAATCATCTTATACACAGAAGGTAAATTTATGGCATAAATATGGCCATGCAAAATAAAAAAAAATAAAAAGGGTGTTTAGTCCACTTCTACACCACAGTCATACATCTTTGTGCCACTTTAAAAAAGCAGTTCCTGTTTAACTGAAAACATAGGTGAACAGTACATACCTGGCGTTTCCATGGTGTTTTTTGCTTTTTACCATACACTGCTTTACACAGACACTCTTACTACCTGGAGCAACACTTCTGTAACCCGAGATCAGTCCATGTGCTGGTTGTACACAGTCACAGATGCTTATTGTGTGTCCATCCACTTTAAAATGACCAAAAATCCAGACCCCTTGTATCCAGAATCCAGACCCCTTGCTTTCTATCAAACAGGTGGCTGATAATTTTCACTGTCACAACTGTTTATAAAAAAAAAGAAAAACACAACATGAGCATGATAACACAATAAAATAAACTACTGTATATCATCATCATTAATGAACATGTATAAAGACAACATAAGCTTTTGTAATGTCATACAACAAATACAAAAAAGCGGGGGGCTTATTATTCTTATATCTGAATATCAATAAGCTACATTAGGCAGTATTTTAGCCACCAGGAGCTAAAATGTTTGTGCTAAATAACATCATAGATAGCAGTGTCATAAGCTAACCAAAAACTGAACCAAATAGCTACCATAAGCTAAATGTATCCAAAACAATAAAATAAATTGGAATATTTACACCACAGCTGATACTGACGACCATCACATAAGGCATTAGCTTTAGCCACCGGGAGCTGGCAGGTTTGAACTGGAAGACCTTTGAGGGCAAAGCTGGCCTGTTAGGGCGGGACGGTGTCCATCCCACTCGGGAAGGTGTTGCTCTCATTTCCTGCAGTATAGAGTATAGTCTCAGAAGAGGCCTAGTTAATCGGTGACAATCCAGAGCCCAGGCCAGGGAGCAGACAGACAGGCTAAACCAACCGTCTGCTAGCTGCATAGAGTGGTCACTCAGGGTTCATCATATAGAGACTGTGTCTGTTCCCCGAGCTAAACATAAACATAAATTTAGAAAGACTCAGAAAGTGTTTGAGTAATTTAATTAACATAGATACCACAAACTCAGATCACACTGAATGCGCAGCTGGCACCTCTGGTCTGAAGCTAGGACTGTTAAATATTAGATCTCTCGCATCTAAAGCAGTTATTGTTAATGAAACTATCACAGATCAGGAGTTTGATATATTATGTTTAACAGAAACCTGGATTAAACAAGACAAGTATGTAGCTTTAAATGAAGCTAGTCCTCCTGGATACAGCTACATACACCAGCCTCGGCTAATTGGTAGAGGAGGAGGAGTCGCAGTTATTTATAACGATAATCTGTCTATCATACAAAAACACATTTAAATTTAATGCATTTGAAGCTCTCTATAGTAACATAAAGTCAGCTCAGTCAATCCCGCTAATGATCATTTACAGACCCTCAGGGCCGTACTCGGAGTTTCTCTGTGAATTTGCAGATTCCCTCTCAAACCTTGTTGTTTCTGTAGACAAAGCGTTAATTGCTGGAGACTTTAATGTTCATTTTGAGAATCCAGAAGACCCTTTGAGAACAGCATTCTTGTCCATAGTGGATTCAGTAGGAGTAAATCAGTGTGTAGTAGGACCCACTCATAAAGCAGGTCACACTTTAGATTTAATATTATCCTTCGGATTAAGTATAGGAAATATAACCACAATTCCATAGTCTGAAGTTATCTCAGATCCCTATCTTGTCTCGATTATAGTGTGTCATAGTAATAATAAAGCTTTATCAATAATCTTCCAGATTTATCAACTTTGATTGGATCGCCATCTGACTTCACAGAACTTGAACAGGTGAATGAATATCTAAAGTCAACACTTTGTTAGATAATGCAGCTCCAGTTAAAAGGAAAATGATTAGAGATAAGAAACTCGCTCCTTGGTATAATGACCACACACGCACTTTAAAACAAACCGCTCGAAAATTTTAACGTAAATAGCGCCAAACTAAATTGTTAGTATTCCAAATAGCTTGGAAGGAGAGCATCCTGAACTATAAAAAAAAGCTCTCATTGATGCTAGATCAACATATCTCTCCACTCTTATAGAAAATAACAAAAACAACCCGAGATTTTTTATTTAGTACCGTAGCTAAATTAACTAAAACCAGGACCACTGCAGAAATCTCCACAACAACATCATGCAGTAGTGAGGATTTCATGATCTTTTTCAATAACAAAATCATAAATATTAGGCAAAAAATTCAGGCTTTGAAACCAGACAATTTAAGTAATACATATGAACTAACCACATCACATCAGAACATAGAATACTATACTCCCCTTGAAGCGAGAGAACTAATTTCACTCATCTCTTCTTCAAAATCGTCAACCTGTATATTAGATCCTATACCGACACATTTTCTCAAACAGATAGTACCAACAATAATAGAACCCCTGTTGAAAGTAATTAACTGTTCACTCAGTAGTGGGTATGTCCCCAAATCCTTTAAATTACCCGTTATTAAACCGCTGATCAAGAAACCCGACCGTGACCCCTGTCAGATTTCTAATTACAGGCCGATATCAAACCTTCCCTTTATCTCCAAGATTTTGGAAAAGGTAGTATCACAGCAGCTATGTTCACACAGAAATAGCATAAATTAACTGTATCAGGATTTAGGCCTCATCACAGCACAGAGACAGCAGTTGTTAAAGTAGTAAATGACCTCCTATTGGCCTCTGATCAGGGTTGCATCACTATACTTGTGTTACTGGACCTCAGTGCAGCTTTTGACACCATTGATCATAGTATTCTCCTTCACAGATTAGAAAAGGTAGTAGGAATTAAGGGAACTGCCCTCTTGAGGCTCAGATCCTATTTGACTGATCGTTATCAGTTTGTAGATTTAGATGGTTACCATTCCTCATATTCTCAAGTGGAGTTTGGTGTTCCACAGGGTTCAGTTTTAGGCTCACTGCTTTTTCCCCTTTACATGCTTCCTCTGGGCAACATAATTCGTAAACATGGTATTAGTTTTCATTGTTATGCTAATGACACACAATTATATGTCTCAGCAAAACCAGATGAGAAAAAACAGTTTGCTAAAATTGTTACGGCACGCCAGGTCACGCCCACCTGTCAAACTAAGCCATGATCTCCCACGACTCCATTCCATACTCCAGTTCGCTGTTTCAGTTTTGCCGCCTTATTGACCGGCTTGAGCACACCTGTTGCTCATTTCAATCATGGCTCTGCTCTATTTAACTTGCTCACAAACAACCTCCCGTTGCCAGATTATTGTGTGTCTTAATGCCCAATTTTCCAGCGATTTCACATGCCCTGCTACTCGGATCTCGACTCACGCTTTCGTTTACAGACCACGCCTTTTGCTTCACGTCTTGGATTGTTGTTTGTTTGGATTTCTGAATAATGACCCTTGCCCTCGTATCTCGACCATGAATTTGTATCACAGACTCTATTAGTTTTCTCGGCTTTGACCCACGCACGCTCACCACCACCTCATCTTCCCAAGGCAATCAGCGCATTCAACAACCCAGACGTCTCCAGGACTGAAACCCCACCTGAACCCATGCAAATTGGCCGCACACACCTTTCACTAAAGGAACGCCAGCGCCGTTGATATGAAGGTTCCTGCTTCTACTGTGGCCAAGCGGGCCACTTGGTGCAATCCTGCCTGTTAAAAGCCCGGGCCCCCAGGTAATTTTGGGAGTACAAGGGGGCCCCACACTCAACTTTCTCCCAGATGCGCAACCACTGTTCTCGATAACCTTGACCTACAACAATCAGTCCCATGTCATGAAAGCCCTCATACACTCTGGAGCCGACCAAAACTTGATAGCAGCATGCACCATCAGCCGCCTCAAGATCCCATCCCATTCACTCAGCCAGCCATTCCAATGCCCCAGCTGTGTTTCAGGCCCTCATAAATGATGTTCTCCGTGATTTTCTCAACAACTTTGTCTTTGCCTATCTTGACGACATCCTGATCTTCTCTTGCTCACTGAAGGAACACAAAATCCATGTACAGCAAGTCTTGGAGAATAAGCTCTATGTCAAAGCAGAGAAATGTCACTTCCACCAACAATCCACCTCCTTTCTGGGCTACTTCATCTCCCCATCGGGAATCCAGATGGACCCAGCCAAGATCAAGGCAGTCACTGAATGGCATATCCCATCGTCCAGATGCAAACTCCAATGCGTCCTAGGCTTTGCCAATTTTTATTGACGTTTCATCAGAAACTACAGTTCAGTGGCTACGCCTCTCACCACACTCACCTCTACCAAGATCCCCTTTCAGTGGAACCCTCAAGCCCAGGAAGCATTCAACCACCTTAAACGCTTATTCACCACAGCACCAATTCTGGTCTTCCCCGTCTCTTCACTTCAGTTCATCGTCAAGGTGGATGCTTCCGAAACAGGCGTGGGAGCAGTCCTCTCCCAGAGATCTCCCCAAGATAACAGACTTCACCCATGCTCGTTCTTCTCTCGCCGCCTCACACACCCTGAACGCAATTACGACATCGGAGATCGTGAGCTCTTGGCAGTTAAGCTCACTTTAGAAGAGTGGAGACACTGGCTGGAAGGAGCCAAACTCCCTTTTCTTGTCTGGACGGACCATAGAAACCTTGAATATCTCAAGTCAGCTAAGAGTCCAAGTTCTAAGAACACTAAACCCAATGCCCTGTCTCGACAATTCGCCACCTCTCAGGACGGGCGTACTACAGAAACCATCTTACCACCTCAATGTCTAGTGGCTGCCACCGGAAGTAGAGAAACAAATCCTGCAATTACTAGAGAACGAGCCAGGTCCTAGTAACGTCCCTCCCGGGAAGCTCTTCGTCCCAGCTTCAGCCCGTCCTTCAGTATTACAGTGGGGCCACAAGTCTAACTTAGCATGTGTGATCATATTTTAATTAAATATACTTTTGCATGCAACAATATGATAGAAACTATTATTCTTAGTAAAATAACATAGAGGTAAGGTAAGGAGACAGAGGTGAGCCAAGGACAGTGTGATGTCACAGTAGCAAGCACATGCAGCATGGACTTAAATGAACTCTAGACAGGTAGCCGTCTTGGATGTGAGAGGCTTAGTGGACTGTGTGTACCAAACAGACCCTAGAGATGATGTAATCTTTGTACCCTGAGCATCCAAAAGTACCTGATGTCCCTAGACATTATGTAATGTCAGCTGATGTGGTGTAGCCCCAGACATGAGGTAATCTACTTAGACATGGGGTGATCTTAACTATGATGTAACCTTAATTGTGATGTAACAGGGGCTGGATACATGTGCAGGCATGTCAAATTTAAAGGGACCCAGACAAATAACCAAAAGACACACACTCAGCTTAAGGAATAATAAGTTTAATAAGAGTAGGCACAAAATAAAATAGCATGTGCACCTACATAGTGAATAAAATAGGAATACAAAGTATAAGGCCCAACATAAAAAGTACAGTAAAATAAGGGGCCTGGGTAAGCATCAAATAACAAAAAAAGGCATAAGAAATTAAATATCAAGCCTTCTCTGACCCAGAACCACATTAATGGGAAGATCAGTGTGAGGAATAAAAACAGAAAGACCACAGAAAGTGGTGTAGGGGCTTCAGGAAAATCAGTTTGGGTACCAACAGACACCTTAAAATCAGTCTGAGTACTGACACTTCCTAGACCGACAGGCCTTGAGATAGGCTGGGCTGGAGTACTAGACTCTGGTCGCACAGGCCTGAAAGAAGGTAAAGGAGAGCTATTTGCCTCCGGACGCGGCCTCTTAGAAGGACCAGGCCCGGAGTCATCCTTCCTGACATAAGTAAGTCCGTTCTTGTGTAGAAATTGTGTCAATGATCCATCAGACTCATTTTGGCAAAAACTCACTGAGGCTCGGTCTGCAACAGGTTCAGTACGAGTGTAATCCTCAAAGGAGTGATGCTCTGGACTGTCCTGGCTGTCCGAGTCGTCCAAAGGGATGTATTCAGTGCTTGGGCAGTTGCGCTTAGCTATAACAATAAAATAAAATACGTAAATACAACAAATTAGGAAAATAAGACAAATAATGAAAATGAGTGCGAGAAAGATCCTTACCCATGGCCTGTCTGTTGAGAACTGTAGAGTAACTCGGACGAACTAAGAATATATAGTAAAATAAGCGCCGCCCGTATATTTTTTAATAACGAACAAACAGTGTAAAATAATGGAAAATAATTTGTAAGAAAAATAGATTATAATGGGGAAAAGTATGGAGTCAGATGACGAGGTATATGACGTAAGCAAACAAGATAAAAGAAAATGTAATTACAATGGGTGACAATATTTGGAAAAAGTTGGATTACAATGGGTTAATAATTTGATAAGGAATAAGAAAAAAAATGTACAGGGGTGGGGGCTAGGTGAGCGCTCCTCCCCTTGCAAACTGTATAAAAGAAGTGCCTATGTCACAGTACAAGTCAGTCTGATTTTGGCGGTGCATGGGTGTACATCCTAGGCATTGCTAAGCTGGCTCACTTGGTTTTATTGCTGCAATAAATCCTGCCTTACTTCATCCAGATCTTCAAGGAGTCCAGAGTCTTTTCTTTCGTTCTTTTTAAAGTTAAAGTTTTGGTGTAATATTTGTAATTAAGGCAACTGTAACTAGTGTAGGAGAAAAATCTCCCACACATGCCACCCAGGGGCTACCCGCACTCTCTCCCTACTACAGCAATGATTCTGGTGATCATCCATCACAGAAGATGTAAAGAACTTCGTGGCGGCATGCAACATATGCACCAGAAACAAAACACCCAACCGTCTGCCCGAGGGTCTACTCAAACCCCTCCCCATCCCCCACCGCCCTTGGTCCCATATCGCTCTCGACTTTGTCACTGGACTACCCTCCTCCAACAATAACACGTGTATACTCACCATAGTTGATCGTTTCTCAAAAGCTGCTCACTTCGTCCCTCTACCCAATCTCCCTTCCGCCAAAGAGACCGCCAAGCTCATGGTCAACCATGTATTTCGTCTCCATGGCCTTCCTGTAGACATAGTCTTCGACAGGGGTCCCCAGTTCTCAGCCTAATTCTGGAAGGCTTTCTGTAGCCTCATTGGTGCAACACCTAGCCTTTCGTCTGGTTTTCACCCTCAGAGCAACGGCCAGACCAAACGCACCAATCAGGAGCTTGAGAAGACCCTAAGGTGCATGACCTCTCGGGACGCAGCTTCATGGAGTGATTTTCTTCCCTGGGTGGAATACGCACATAACTCATTCCCCACCTCTGTCACTGGAATGTCACCATTTCAATGCTGTTTAGGCTAACAGCCACCACTATTTCCCACCCAGGAGGAGGAAACGGCCGTCCCTTCAGCTCAAGCTTTTGTTCGCCGCTGTAGAAACAGCTGGCGACGGGCCTGTGTTCAGCTTATACGTACTGTGAGCACTTTCCAACATAAGGCTAACCGGCACCGCCGTGCAGCCCCAAAGTATCACGTTGATCAAAGGGTCATGCTCTCCACTCACGATCTGCCACTCAAGACCACATCCAGGAAACTTTCCCCAAGATTCATAGGTCCCTTCACAATCTCACGCATCATCAACCCCTCCTCCATCAGACTGGCTCTCCCTCTTTCCATGCGTCGAGTTCACCCCACATTCCACGTCTCCCAGATATGCAGATTGGTGCAATGTCCTTTAGCCTTCACTGTCCATAAGCTGCTCAAGTCTTGCTGTCAAGGGCGCGGCCTACAGTATCTTGTGGACTGGGAAGGGTACGGACCTGAGGAGAGGAGCTGGGTTCCAGCCAGATTTATCCTGGATCGCTCTCTGATCACAGATTTTCACCGCCTTCATCCTGAGGCTTCCTCAAGAACGTAGTTCGTAGGGCGGGGGGTACTGTCACGGCACGCCAGGTCACGCCCACCTGTCAAACTAAGCCATGATCTCCCATGACTCCATTCCATACTCCAGTTTGCTGTTTCAGTTTTGCCGCCTCATTAACCGGCTTGAGCACACCTGTTGCTCATTTCAATCATGGCTCTGCTCTATTTAACTTGCTCACAAACAACCTCCCGTTGCCAGATTATTGTGTGCCTTAATGCCCAATTTTCCAGCAATTTCACCTGCCCTGCGCTTCGGATCTCGACTCACGCTTTGGTTTACGGACCACACCTTTTGCTTCACGTCTTGCATTGTTGTGTGTTTGGATTTCTGGATAACGACCCTCGCCCTCGTATCTCGACCACGAATTTGGATCACGGACTCTATTAGTTTTCTCGGCTTTGACCCACCATGCTCACCACCGCCTCATCTTCACAAGGCAATCAGCGCATTCAACAACACGCGCTCTGCACTTGGATCCACCAGGCCCGCCCGGACCGTAACAAAAATTGAGCAGTGTGTGCAGGACATAAGAGATTGAATGTTAAATAATTTTCTTCTGCTTAGTCCTGATAAGACAGAAGTTCTAGTTATAGGACCACAAGTAGCTAGAAGTAAGCTTTCTGATCACACTGTAACTTTAGATGGCCTTTCTGTTCCATCAAATGCAACAGGAAAAGACCTTGGTGTGATTATAGATTCCAGCCTTTCGTCTGAAGCACATGTAGATAATATTACCAGGATAGCTTTCTTTTACCTTAGAAATATTGCCAAGATAAGAAACATATTGTCACTAAATGATGCAGAAAAACTAGTTCATGCTTTTATCACCTCTAGGTTGGACTATTGTAACACCTTACTGTCTGGTTGTTCAAATAGGTGTATCAACAAGCTTCAGTTAGTACAGAATGTTGCAGCGAGAGTCCTCACTAGAACCAGAAGATACAAGCACATCACCCCTATCTTATCTACACTGCCTTGGCTCCCTGTGAAATTTCGCAGCGATTTTAAGATTCTACTTTTGACATTTAAAGCACTAAATGGTCTCGCGCCACAGTATTTGAGTGAACTGCTAGTGTCTTACGATCCACCAAGCCTACTTCGATCAAAGAATGTAGGCTGCCTGTCAGTACCACATATTATTAAAACTACAGCAGGGGGAAGAGCTTTTTCTTACAAAGCCCCAAAGTTATGGAATAGTCTTCCTATTAATGTTCGGGACTCAGTCACAGTCTCAGTGTTTAAGTCTAGGCTAAAAACCTATTTATTTAGCCAAGCATTTTTGTAAATAGATTAGCCTTAGGTAAAGGAGCAGATCATGGACGTAGAGTATTCTGGTGAACTGGTATGTTTAGATGCTGTCTTCCCCACTCTGATTGATCACTCAGGTTTGTTGACGGTGAGGTGATTGGTTGCTTTACATCTCAGGGAGCCCTCATGTCTGTGTTTCCTTCTGGCTCTCCCTTTTAGTTATGCTGTCATACTATGCATGTCCTGCCGAGTCCCTGCTTGCACTTTGGACTAAATATACATTGACCTTATACATGTTGACTGTGACCATACCTAACTGCCATCTCTCCTTATTTTCTGCTCTCTCCTCTTCTGCTCTCTCCTCACTCTCTCTCCCTCTCTCCTTTTCCCTCTCCCTGTCTCTCTGTCGAGCTATATATGTCGCTCCTGAGTTTCCAGTGATCCAGACCCCTCTGCCCTCTGGACCTATCTAACCCGTCCTGGAGTCCTGCTTCTGGTTGGAGATCTCGTCGCATGGATGCCCCGTGTGGTGTGCCTGGATTCGTGTGGTGGCTGGGGATGATTTCCACAAAGACTGTCCTGTCCTCAATTGATGCTGACAGCTATTCTCTGGGGACCTGTGACTTCAGTTGTTTGATAGCTCAGGACTGGTATTTCCTACAGTCTACCTGAGCCTCCAGGAACAAACTGGACTCCTTTTTAATTTTAATTTTAACACATCTGTTATACTGAACTTCCAGTCTTACACATTATTATGCTGATCAATCCCTGCTATCTGTTATCACCCAGATGAGGATGGGTTCCCTGTTGAGTCTGGTTCCTCTCAAGGTTTCTTCCTATTACCATCTCAGGGAGTTTTTCCTTGCCACCGTCGCCCTCGGCTTGCTCATCAGGGACAATCTTATCATTTTGATACATGCACATTCACATTGCATACAAACTTACTTCTTTTGATTGTGTAAAGCTGCTTTGCGAAAATGTCAATTGTTAAAAGCGCTATATAAATCAAACTGACTTGACATGACTTGACCATTACTCACTTCTCTGAACTCTTGTTCCAGTGTGCACCCTGACAGAATAATTCAGCCAAGACAGATCTAGCAGAATTGGTTCGGATAAGGTGAGCCATGGAGAGACAGGTCATCCTCCTTGGGGTACATCAAAAAGAGCTGTTTTTTTACCTAGTGGCTCTCCACCATCACAACTTCAATTTACACTGACTCACAACACAGTCCAAATTTGACAACGGGAAATACGCCAGCCCCCCCATGCAACCTACTTATGGAAGAGAGCCAGGTACATGTTACTCCTTTCTTCCTCAATGCTCCATAATCTTTAATCTATAGGCCTGGGTGCACCTTCCCTGCGGAATGGTACAAGGTTGCCTGTGTTATTACACTCCTCACATGAAAATTACCCGCCATGCTTCACAAGTTCATGAACCTGGCTGGCTGGGTGGACACATGCAACAACTCCCACACAGGAAGAACCTATGCAGATGGACAGGGCATGCATCTCTCCAGAGTAGCGACAAGGTCTAAATATATATTCAAGGCCTGTCTAGCAAAAGGGGGACACCCTTTAACTGGGAGCATTAGAGGGCCAGATATTAGAAAAGCTCCCAAGCCAATGGCCACTACTACCTGCAATTCTCAACTATGAGCATTAGACTCACTCCGTTCAAGCACTAACTGACTCTGGCTCATGGCCTAACCAATTTCCCAGCCATCTTTCAGGCCCTTTTTAATGACATTCTCAAGATTATTCTTTAAAAGACATCTACTGATATCTGAATCTTCTCTCGCACCCTGGAGGAGCACCGTTACCATGTCTGTCAAGTCCTCCAAAGGCTTCTGTAAAACAAGCTGTATATCAAAGATGAAAAATGTGAGTTCCATACAACATCTGCCATGTTTTTAGGATTTGTCATATCACCTTCTAAAATACAGATGGAACCAGAAGACTTCTAACAATGTGCCCTTTCAACTCACAATTCCTGAAGCACACAGACTCTGTTTCTCTCATTCCTCTGGTAGGGAGGAACAAGCCAGCTCCTAAGTTTATTGGTCTTCTGAGACAATACAGCTCCCTGACATCAGGAAGCAGGAAACTTAAACAAGCCCGGGAAAGGGGGCCCTGTGCCTGGAGCTATAACCATCCGGGCGACCTCGAACTCCAACCATGTAAATTGACAATCTGGTAAATAAAGGAGACAGTTTTATGCCTCTGAGTGGGGAAAACACCCTCCCTAACTTAGCTCACTGATACTCTTGGTGACCTCCAGAAACAGGCCTTTCTGTGAACAAAGGGACACACTTGTATCTATGTATATTTACAAGGCATGTTTAATGTCTATATGTACCACTGCTTATTCTACATACCTTAGAATGTGTAACCAGCATTTATAAACCCTGTTTAACTAGATAAAGACATGAATGAGTGTGTGAGATATGGGATGTGTGGTATCAACCGAAAGCTTATCTTATTCAAAGAATGCTTATGTCCATGAAATGTTAGTAACATGAACAGAGCATATGTAAAATTAATTCATAAAAGGGATTAAAATTTCCAACCGGATGAGTCCCACATGATAGCTGAAAAACCTGGCCTAATGTATGCATAAAAGGAGGAAACATGTGAGGTGGGGCTAATCTGATTAGATCAATCAACCGTGGGACGGACCCATAACAAAGGGTTTAAACGCCAGGGTCAGAGCACATCATTATGCCTTTTAACGTCATCCATGAGTGAACATCAACTACACGTCTGAAGCAAGCTCTCTCGTTGCTTATCCACCATCGACTCTCGCCCTGCCTCTGACCGGCAAGTAAGATGCTCATTGGCTCTCAACGTCCTCGTGAAACTTCGTGCAGCAAAGGCTCCGCTAGAAGAAGTGCCAGAGCTCTGCCGTCAGTAAACAAGCAACCAGCTCATCAGCGAAGGGCTTCCCCAAGAGACGTCATCACAGTGCCAGAGCACCAGCCAATCAGCAACGCCGTGATTCCCTAACACAGCGCAACGCAAGTAAACAAACAAGGCTGAAATTGGTGCTTACTTCATAACAAAACCATCAGATTAAACCCAAGGCTCTGCTCTTGTGACTTGCTCAGGTCTAGTGAATAGTACTAGGAAATTCCATTAATCTTCATTTTATGAACTGTATTGTGTGTATGTGTGTGCGTGTGTGTGTTTAATAGCTTAGTTTCATGTATCGTAGCATAGTTCAATAAATTCTTGTTTCTTGATAAAGAATTGTTGTCCTGGTCATGTATTTTTAAGTCTAAACATTTTTACAGATCATAAGCTACCTTGCTCATAATTGAGAAATACCAGATTTTGTGTTATCATTAATGGCAAAATTGGTAAAGATACACTAAATCACACTAAAATGCTGGACGGGCAGACGATGAAGGGTATGCTATAAATTGTAACCCAGTATAATAATTTTAACCCGAATCCTTAAAGATTTGATTTACCTCTGAAGCAGAGCTGAAAACTCTACACTCTTCACTTGGATCCATCCAATCTTGTCCCACTGCGACCCTTACATTTAATTTGGTTTGCAGTTTGTGTTTCACCCGATATGTTCATGAGAAATGTTAACAAGCCCACAAACAATATAACACCTTAAAATGGAAACTGGGTAATAACGAGTTAAGCAATTAATTTATTATATTAAGTTAAACTTCTAATGTTGTATGTCTACTAATTACTATGAGGAATTTCTTTATTAAAACACTAGATTTCAGCCTAGACAGTTTGTAAGGTTTAAGGCAAGGTGGTGAGGACTACAGCGGTGCCATGATAAATTTAGAGTGCAAATATCCTGGTTATTTCACTTGATGTAGAAGGGAATCATTTATAATCGCACTGTCCAGTGTCATTCAGGTGAGAAGGGTTCCCTTTGGATTCTTGCTCATTTCAAGGTTTCCTCCTCTATCGTCTCAGGGAGTTTCTCTTTACCACTATCACCACTGTCCCTGGGTTGCTCATCAATGGGGATGGTATGTGAGACCTGATGATCTCAAATAATTATGAGCTAAAGTTCAGTGATCTTGACAGTAGTTCCAGTAGGACAGTTCAGCTCATATATCAGTACGATCAGATGGGAATTTATATTCAATGTGATTCAGTACTGAACCACTGCCAAATACGTTGAGTATTGTTAAATCTGTATTAAGTAGAGCAACTGAAATATCACAGTTAATTAACAGTCTCAGAGGAGTAGGAACTGCTACTGTTTACTGTTATGAAAAATTAATCTTTATTTCAGATACAGTACATGATCACACCAAAGTCCTTTAAGCACCTAAAACAATGCTCCAGTAATAGGCCTGGCATTGATTTGATGGAATAAAAATAACAGAGGAAAGACAGTATGTCTGTTTATTTATAAACATGATGTGGGAGGTTACATAATCTATCCACCTTTGAACCCGGTTGGGGTGTGGTTGGTGGACCAATGAGGTGAAACAGACCATACTGTTTAAGGACCATTATTTTTCTGGTATGCTGGTATCTTGTTGATTCTGGGTTTTTCTCTCCCTGGCGTTCACTGCTCCCGTCCCCTCCGTTTACCGGTCAGGTGATGGTGTGTTGTGGTGATTGGCTTGGTGAATCTGTGCCAATTACAGGGGTCCGTTGTTCGGGAGCAGGTTTATTTCATGTAAACAGGATTTAGGCTTGAAATTGCAAGGTCACATCTGATTTTTTTATATATATATATATATATATATATATATATATATATATATATATATATATATAGATGTATTTAAACATACATACAGTATATGTATACATGTGCGCGCGTGTGTGTGTGTGTGTGTGTGGCTATGGTCATCATTCGTGTGTTAATCTCAGTGTGTGTCTAATAATATGTAACAATCCCCCGAATGCAATATCCCCGGATTACGTCTACTGTATATAAGTGGAGGTAATTTTCTCAAATCTGTCGCAGTCATGTCTTGTCCGTTTATGAGAGAGCAACCGGTTACTGAAGGTGTCAGGATTATGCACAGAGTTTTTCAATTTCCTCATGTATTGCATGATAGACAGGATCCTTTAGCACAGCATGACAATATACTTCTTACTATACTTGTTCTTCTACTTCACTTTTACACTGTAAACCGGATTAAGTTGTCAAAACTCAAAATTTTTGCGGTAATCAGTTACATTATTTTTTTTTTAAGTAATAATGTTTCCATTTTTAAATAAGCAGAACTATCAATATTTGAGTTTGTTGAACTTGTTGCAAATAAAGTAAATTCAATCCGGCTCGGGAATCGAACCCAGGTCTTTCACATTGCAGGCGCAACACCTACCACTGAGCCACCAGTGCTCTTTAGATTTAAGTTGGAACTTTGAGGTGACAGTTACTTAAGTACTTATGATATATATATACACACACACACACACATACATACATACATACATACACATATAACATGTAAAACGGGCAGCACTCACATATTTAATAAGTAGTTTTATTTTAAATTATCTTTATTAAAGTTTGAAATTCTCCAAAACCCTCTAATAAAAGCTTTTGCTCCGCTTTAGAAAAAAAATTGAGCTGCTCTTTTGCCATTTCGTCAACCAATCGCAGGGGTTGTGATCAGTGTTTCTACTGTCGATGCATATCACCTTTTAAACAAACGCACGAACGCGCAATAATCCTAGACAACTCAATCCAGCTATACTAATCATCAGCAACAGGTGTGTCGAAGAACCGAATTAGCCGCATCATTATTAGCTCGATGATCTCATTTTAGATCTGTCAATTCATCTCGGATGTATCAAGCGATGTATGAAGAACGGACTTGTTTTGTTTCTAGTTATTTTTCTGTTTTCCTTCCAACTTTGTTTTCCACTAGTTATTTGCTGTTTTTGCAAAAATATATATATATTAGACATTCTGGTGTGTGTACTACAATGCATTGTACTGGGCCCTGGTAAGCATTGATAATTTGGTTTGTATTTATTTTGTTTATTGGGCTGTGTTTATGCCATTAGTTTGATTTATTTTATTTCTTTTTCTTTACTTATTGTAAATAAATAAATAAATAAATATATATATATATATATATATATATATATATATATATATATATATATATATGTTTTGGGTGTTACTGTGTTTCATTCTTCTTTTTATTTATTTATTTATTTAATATTTTGGTTTTTTGTTGTTTTGTGTGTTTATAAACTTCATTTACCAGAATGCACCTCGGTCAGGTGATGGGAGTGCTCACCTGAACCGTGGTTGCTCATTAGTTGTGTTATAAAGGTTTCTGAGTTCAGTTAGTTTTGTCTTGCATCTGTTCAGTTAAGTGGTTTGCTGTTTTGTTTCCTTGTATTGGGTTTGTGGTAAAACTTCTGAGCTTTCTAGATTATGCAAATTTCCTGGTGTCTATTGTTTATCCCCTAGCCTGTGTATCCCCTAGCCTGTGTATCCCCTGGTCAGTGTGTAACTCCTAGTCTGTATAGCTCCAAGTCTGTCATGTTTAGTTTATCTTCTGCCTAAGTTCCATGTTTATGGTTTGTCTGTTTTATGTTACCATTGTTGTTCATTTCCTGTTTCCATTGTGTTCATTAAAAGACTTTCAAGCACTTCACCTCTGCCACTATGCCTTTCCTTAAGCCCACGAACAGCAACCGTTGGTGTTGTCACAAATATTTCTTTCCGCGAGTGTGACGGTGTGTGGATTGAGGTAGGGTTAGATGACTCGAGTTGCGGCTGTCCTGTTTCCACCTAGCTTAGGCCCAGGGAAAATTATTTTTATACTTCTGTGTGTCTGTCTTAGAGGATGCACCATTTTATTTGTCTTTTTAATAAAGTGTATTTTGGTATTGTTGCTCACGTCTCACTGCATTGTTTCCCTTGCCTCATATTGGTAACACGTACTTGTGTCCTTGTTGGGAGTATTTCCCTGGTGCCCCACTTGGGTGGCGTAACTGGAGGAGATAAAAACGTGACACAGGGCGTGTGGGACCCTAAGGGAGTGCCACAATGATAAAATGGATAGTAAGTTTTATGTCAAATTTCCTATGAAAATGCACAACAACTTAGACTTATTGAGCTTAAAATAAATCAGATTGAGCTGCACTTTCATTTCCTCTTGGTGAGACGGTAAGGTCTATTCATGGTGTTAACCACACTCTAAACAGAGCATCACAAACAGCTCAGCAGCAAAACGAGGCCACATCTTTACTTAGAAAATGTAAACTTTTAACAGTATGACTAAAATGTTTTTAAACAAAAACTGACCACAATTTAAGATTAAATATCTATTTAATGAAGCTCATTGAAAGTCATTAAGTCAGTGTACTAAATGTGCTCAGGTGTAGACCAGATCACAGCTTCTCTGTTGATGGTGATGATTTTTGATAAGTATTTCCTGAGCCATCAGGAGACTCAAAAGATGGGTCAAATTAGCAATGTGTTGCAGGGTGACTTCCTGTAGAGAGACAGACTTCTCATCCAAGTCACTTCTGCTAATACACATCTGAAATAATTCAATCCACATTAAATTAAATGCCATAACTGATACAAACACACAGATTTATACATGCTCGCTGATCGTAATGTTGCTGTAAACCAGGAATGAGGAAATAAATGGAAGTGGATCTACACAGTGATGGTGAATGGGGTTAAAGTTCTCACCTGGGTTCCTGAAACAGAACACACACATGCAGATGATGTTAATAAGAACAGAGACTGAACACACACACAGCAGGATTAGAATTATAATCCAGAGGAGTCCAGGTCCTGCAGGCTGCTCAGGATCAGGAGGCCCAGGTGTGTTTACTGCCTCATGATGGTGATAATCTGAAACACAGACACACAGTGACACAGAGATCTCAGTACAGCACTTAAAATATACAGGATGTACTGCAGCCTCACAGACACTTAGATATGTTTTCATTTAAGGGTTTGTAAATGACTGCAAAATGGTTGTGTCTCTTGAAATTCATTGTACGTGTTACGTGCATTACGCTGTGAAGGGGGGGGCGGTAATGAAAAGTAGTCAGGTAATCAGGGAGAATCGCGAAGATTCATATTCCTCCGAAGCACATGGAGAAAAAATTGAGTTTCTTGATGAATGCAGCTTTTGTTCAGCTTAATTTGCACTTAGTACCCTTTGGTAAAGCAGAGCGAGGTATGTGAAACTGATACATGTTGCATTTTGTACTTTATTACAAAGTTATATGAGCTCGTTTTGTATGTCGTAAGCTCTACTTGTTAATAAGTTGTTTCAATCTGTCCTTATTCATTTATTGTTAATTATTTTTTATGTTTCTTTTTAAATGTGCACTCTATTTATGATATTCATTTGATTATTGTTTCTTTGTGTAGTTTCACGGTGCTACACACCTAAAGCTCAATGGCGCTCTGCACGAGCGAAATAAAAGAGAGATAAGCACCCGTCAGAAGCACTCTGTGTCCCGTTTTTTATCTATACCGAAGGACAGCTACAGTGAAACTCGACGCTTAAAGGAACCATACTGTTCACCTATTACATCGCAACCGTCTTCTTCGCGATAATGCAAACGCAACAGCACGGCCATTTCTGCAGGATCAAGCAGCTGGGGTTTGTGTCGTCATCACCGAGGTATAAAGAGCGAGGTCAGAAGGGGACGGTGTTCTGTCGTTTTACGTAGCAGATGCAGAGTGAGACTTTGAGTACCAAGAGAGTTTACAACGCTCATATTTCTACATAAGCTGCATCAAGTCAACCCGAACATTGTAAGTTGAATTACTCAAAGGGAATAGAAAACATTTCATGGACATTTAAAATGAAAGGCTAAAATTGCAAAGGAATGGAAGGGAATAATTGATATACATCTATTTCACAGTTTAAATAGATGTATTCAAAGAGGTACAGTCAGTGCTGAAGTTAATTATAGTTTGTAAAATGTAAGTTTTCTGGTGACTTACATTACAAACTAGACTTCGAACTTTGTATATACACACAATACAATACACATACAATACGTACATCGTTTTGCATTTATCCTATTTGCAAACATTCATTTACTGCTGAAGTTCTGCTGAAGCTCGTTTTGTATGTCGTGAGCTCTACTTGTTAATAAGTTGTTTCAATCTGTTCTTATTCATTTATTGTTAATTATTTTTTATGTTTCTTTGTAAATGTGCACTCTATTTATGATATTCATTTGATTATTGTTTCTTTGTGTAGTTTCACGGTGCTACGCAACTAAAGCTCAATGGCGCTCTGCACGAGCGAAATAAAAGAGAGATAAGCACCCGTCAGAAGCACTCTGTGTCCCGTTTTTTATCGATACCAAAGGGCAGCTACAGGGTTCATGTTAGTATTTTAGGATATTACACCACTTTGGTCAAACTAAGTTGTATTAAATGTGCTTTAAGAATGATTGATGTCACTTGACAGTACTTCTTGTACAGTATGTCATGAGTGACGGATGTCTCTTCCAATTTTGATATGCAAACTATACTTACCTTTTCTGGCTTGACTGAATTTCCCCCCTTTTTTTTTGTCTCATTTTGTATTTTAATTTGCTATTTTGATTTATGATTTGTTATATTGTTTTTGGTTTTGTTATGTTTTCATTTTTTTTTTCATTTTTTTTTTATTAATTGTTTTGTTTCTGGTTCATTTTGTTTTGCAATTCTCTGCCACCATAGAAAGGCTTTATCTGTACAATTGTTAAACACACTTACACTCATGAAACACTGGGATCACTGATCTGGACATCAAAGTCACTGAGGTTGTTTTGTTTTTTCTACTTTTTTTAAAGCTTTGTATCTGGGATCTCTGTTCATAGCCACGGTCATATTGTTTAGCCCAGGGATTCGCTGTTAGCGTTTAGCAAAACGCCGGTTCTACACAAGGAAAAAAACTGGTATTTGCAGCAAGCTAAGAAGGAGAAGATGGGGGAACCAAGCTGTTGCTCTGTGTCGGGCCAAAAGGGGATGTTCCAGACCAACCCTGAGCACAGACCTTTCGCACCTCTACACTCAGGCCGGATGTACAGAAGTGTGAAATGCAGAACTTCTAGGCTACTAAAAAAGAGCTTAAAGCTTTCAGGGTTTTTTTTATGAGTTAAAAGGGATTGTGTTTGTTTGCTACTAGGCTACTCCTTCTTTCCCAGTGCCATCAGCTTACAATCATTGTCTAACATTTGTATTGCAAATAGCAGACTGCTAAAGGTTCAACGCTGGGCCACTGTTAGCATCAGTGGTTGGCCCAATGTCATTTTGTCCATTGACCCAACATTGGCTCATTGATGGGGCCAAAGATAGGTTTGCCCAATGTTGGCACAACATTGGTTCAGTAGATAATGGCAAAGTTGGAAATTGGAAATTCAACTCTTTTCATCATAGAACCAGAAGATATGAGCACGTCACCCCGATCGTATCTTCACTTCATTGGCTCCCTGTGAAAATTTGCATTGTTTTTAAAAAACTACTTTTGACATATAAAGCATTAAATGGTTTCGCGCTGCAGTATCTGAGTGAATTGCTAGTGTCTTACGATCCACTATGCCTATTTCGATCAAAGGATGCAGGCTACTTGTCAGTACCATGTATTATTAAAACTACAGCAAGGGGCAGCTCTTTTTCTTACAAAGCCCCAAAGTTACGGAATAGTCTTCCAAATAGTGTTCGGGACTAGTATTTAAGTCTAGGCAAAATAGCTATTTATTTAATCAAGCATTTTGTAAATAGATTAACCTTAGGTAAAGGAGCAGGTCTGGGGGACTCATGGACGTAGAGTATCTGGTGAACTGGTATGTTTAGATGCTGTCTTCCCCACTCTCACTGATCACTCAGGTTTATTGACGGTGAGGTGATTGGTTGCTTTACATCACAGTTGTAACATCATCAAATGTTATCTCTCCTCTCTCTTTTTCCCTCTCTCTGTCGAGCTACACATGTTGTTTCTGAGCTGCCATTGATCCAGACTCCTGCTGCCCTCTGGACCCGTCTGACTCATCCTGGTGTCCCTCTTCTGGTTGGAGATCTTGTCACAGAGATGTGACAAGATGGATGGATGTCCCGTGTGTCTCTTTGGGATGAGTCCAATGTCTGGGAACGGTTTCACTCTACTAGGAAGACGGTTCTGGCCTCAACTGATGTTGACAGCTGTTTCTCTGCGGATTTTGGTTATTAGCCTCCAATATCCAATACCAACATCAGTTATAACAACTGTTATACTGAACTGCCTGCCACCTAACAGTATGAATGCAGATCAATTCCTGCTTTCTGTTTCACCCAGATGAGGATGGGTTCCCCGTTGAGTCCGGTTCCTCTCAAGGTTTCTTCCTACTGCCATCTCAGGGAGTTTTCCTTGCCACTGTCGCCCTCGGCTGACTCATCAGGGACTAGCTGACTATCTGACTATTTTGATTCATACACATTCACATTTCATACAAACTTAAATAATTCTTTTGATTGTGTAAAGCTGCTTTGCGTCGATGACGATTGTTAAAAGCGCTATACAAATGAAATTGAATTGAATCATCACCAATAATTAGAAAAAATTATCAGAAATTAATTTATTAATTTAAATTTTGATAAAATCATTAAAACTAAGGAAATATGTAATAATTATGATGATGAACTATAAAATAAACACCTAGTAAAACCACTTTTTCTCTCAGCAAGGTGGCAAGGTACAGCAAGACTGTATTTTATACCAGGTGGCTCTGCATCTGCAAAACAATATGTACTGTATATTAGCCTTTTAACATTTCTGGCACTTACTATGGCAACAGTCCCTATGGTTCTTGTTATGTTTGCATCAATATGCGCAACTAACATTTAATATATTCCTTGCCTTTCGGAACAACATGAAATAAAGCACCGGACACACGGAATCACCGTATTCTTCTTTTACTTCTTTTTGTGTACACAACACATACAGTACGCAGCGCGGTATTGCCCCCTTGTGGCCCGCCAGTGAAATAACATCAGACTCAAATACATTACATCTCCTCCCCACTTAGATCAGTTATTCCCATGTTCTTTTTCATACTTTAAACAGTAGAACATCACTGGAACTCAGTACTGTGAGATGATTATCCATAATAAAACAACCCTGAGCAATATAAAACAGCTCACTTGAACAACCATTAACTTCTTTAGTATACACACCGTAAACATATTATGCAGTGCAGATAAAGACAAAAACTACAGATCTAATCTGTCAGGTGGTTTACGATTCCTCACAGGGAATCGCCTCTCATTTTGGGAAATAGCCGTAGTGGGTGCAGCATGTTCATTTACATGTTGGTCTTGTGCATTAGATACAGTGTCATTCGATATCAGAGGCAGTTCATGTTCACCATCATCTACTGTTTGTGACACCCTGTTTTCAGCTGGCAATGTTTCAGTGGCTTTTGTGATTTCCGGATGACCAACTAGCATTTGATCCGCATGTCTTTTCCAGTTTTGTGCACTGTCCACTTGGACTGTATATGACACTGGTCCTGACTGGGAAGAGATAGTACCAGTTTTTCATTTCTCTCCCCCATATAATCTCTGACCAGCACTGAATCACCAACACAAAAGCCTCTGTCTTTTGAATGGAGAGCACGGTACGAACATTGAACTTTTTGTGCTTGCTCCATGGTCTGTTTTACACTTGGCTTCATTAAGTCCAGTCGCGTTCTCAATCTGCGATGTAGGAACAACATTGCAGGTGCTTCTTTTGTTGTGCTGTGAGGAGTATTCCTGTACTGTAACAAGAAAGTATCTAGTTTTTGTTGCAATGATATTGGTTCTTTGGATGCTTTTAGCGAATGTTTAAGTGTCTGTACGAAACGCTCAGCCAACCCGTTGGTGGCTGGATGGAATGGTGCAGAGCGTACATGTTTAACACCATTCGATTTCAGAAAGCATTCAAATTCCTCCGAAGTAAATTGTGGGCCATTGTCGCTCACTAAAGTTTCCGGTATGCCATAGCGACTAAAAAGACCACGCAAGACCTGGATCGTTTTGGCTGACGTAGTGGAGTCCATCACCAGGACTTCTGGCCACTTTGAGTGTGCGTCGACAACTACTAGGAACATGCGTCCTTCAAATGGTCCCGCGTAATCAATGTGGATTCGCTGCCACGGAGCTTCGGGCCATGCCCATGGGTGTAAAGGTGATAGGGCTGGGGATTTCTGATTTTGTTGACAAGATGTGCAGGTTTTGGATTTTTCCTCAATCTGCGAGTCGATATTTGGCCACCAGAAATAGCTACGTGCTAATGCCTTCATTTTTACTGCTCCTGTGTGTAAATCCTCCAGGACTTGTTGTCTCAGGTTTGGTGGAACAATAACTCGCTGTCCCCACATTAGACAGTCCTGCAAAAGTGATAGCTCCTCCTTCCTCATGAGATAAGGTTTTAGAACATTTTCTGAGTCTTTGATAGGTGGAAATAACCCTGTGGATACCATTTCCTTTACTCGACAGAGAATCGGATCTGTCCTGGTTTCTTTTCGGATATCGCTGCTACAGACTGGAAGTGCATCCATTTTGTTTATAAGATACCCCTCTTCATCTGAAACAATAACACTACTTAGAAGAATTGAGCCGATGAGTCCAGAAATGCTGCCGTTGAATTTCACTCTGTCCCTCAGTCCGTTTATATGATCCTCTTTGCCAGCAGAAGTGACAGCAAAGAAATCTGTATTTGTTGGCTCTTTCTTGGTTCGTCTTTGCCACGTAATGCTTGTTAGACGCTCTGTTGTCTCGACCGCTTGACAGAATAATTGTGCATCGTCTCCTGTTGTTACTGTGACGTCCCGACCAATGATCCTTATAGCTGTTAAAAAAAAACATTTAAAATGGAAATTAGTATTGCATTGACCATATTATCCAAATAGTCAGTTAATCTAATGTTAGGTTTAAGAAGAGTTTAAAAAGGGAATAATTATTGCTTGTTTGCTGTACACACAAACAAACTGTTTGTTGCATTTTACAAACAGCATATGTAAAGTAAATGCACAGTATTAGTTTTAGTACGTTTAAAGCCTTGTAACATCAGGTATTTAAACATTAATGCAGTAGAATTTGTGCAGGGGGGTGAGTTGTCCGTTACAATACTTTATGATCTTTGTAGTAACATATGTCGATAGCACAGGCGTTTGGTCAAACATATAAGAACCCCATCTTTTGGTGTTAATAAACAGACCTTTCTAACAGACAACGTGTGTGTGTGTGTGTGTGTGTGTGTGTGTGTGTGTGTGTGTGTTATCTCTCCTGGCGCCAGAAAAGCTTACCGAAACACACCGGACAGACCGAGCAACTCGCTTCTTCTACTATGCAAGTGGAATCATTTTCTTTTGTACTTTGCCGAGTATTGAAGAGTAACGTCATAGTCTTACCTTTGGCTTTGGTGCACAGTAAAATCACCACACAAATCACCCAAAGCTGTAAAACTCACATTTTACAGCCATTATCCATAAATAACCGGGTAACCTATATTACAGTGATGTTACGAATGACTTCGAATTATGATGTCTCTGTCGGTCACGAATGATACGGTGTTCCGGGAAATTCAGTGTCTCTATGTGTCCCCAGTCGCGCGCTGATGTAATCATGGCGTCTCTCACCACCTAGCGCCGAGAGGGCGAACGAGGATTTTTTTAAAAAGTGTTTTTACATACTCTTTGAATTAAACAAACAACAAAATGCAAAATAATCGAGTGTCTTTTCGCTTTTTTGTATATTTGAAGATAATTCAGACGTTTTAATCCGCTGCAAAAGGCTGGTTTGCTGGTCAAGTACTGACATCACGATTGATTTTAATTAGCTGTGTGATGATGGATGTGATACTGATTTATTCTAAATATATTTAAAATTATACTTTGTAACTGATTATAGCATGTAACTCGAGGGTAGAGTGTCTACTCGTGACAGTTAGTAACTGTCTTACCCTCTCACACATCCAGTTGTATTAAACTATCTGGTGTACACATCAAACACACTCAGAGTTATTCATGTGTAACTACGTATCTGAATTACTTTCAGCCATCACATGTACATCTACACCCACAAAGATGATGAGGAAACACCAGTGGCGGTTTTAGGCATGGGCGAACTGGGCAGCCGCCCAGGGAGGCATATTTTCAGGACTCCAGGGGGGCAGCACTTGAGGGGGAAATGCGCCGGCGCGCCGCTAAACGTTTTTTTTTTTTTTTTAATACATATATATCTGACTTTGGCGCGGCGGCGCCCCTGTGCAGGTTTGCTGAAACTGTGAGAAGTGGAAAGGGGAGCGGAGGGGAGGGGGCGCGGAGGAAAGATCACCTCTCCCAAAAATTTGCTATTTAGTTTTCGGTTTTGTTAATTTGGTTTGCACCTCTCGGCCATTCAGAAACGAATCTCCCTCGCCCAGGGAGTAAATCAGTGTAGAACCGTGTTAAATTACAGAAATTACAGTGTTAAAAAACACATCTCACTGTATTAACTAAGCACACATGTCTCTGGGTCAATTTCAGACATCCCTGATACTTCCACAGCCAGTAGGAAGGGGGAAAAAGATTTTCCTGATGCTCAGGAAAATACGTTCCCCATATTACCATTCAAAAGATGTGTTTTTTTAAAACATAAAAAACATGATTACTGTATTATATCTACTAGAAGCACTTATGTCTCTGAGTGAATTTCAGACATCCCTGATACTTCCAGAGCCAGTAAGGAGGGGAAACAGACTTTCCTGATGGCCAGGAAAATACGTTTCCCATACTTTTATTTAAAAGACAGTGTCTTTTAAAACTTCCTGTGTATTGTGTTACCTTTGCCACATGTACACATGTCTCTGAGTGAATTTCAGACATCCCTGATACTTCCACGGCCAGTAGGAAGGGGGAAACAGATTTTCCTGATGCCCAGGAAAATATGTTTCCCATATTTAAATTAAAAGACAGTGTTTTTGAAAAATACGACCACTATTTTATCTTTGCTACAGGCACAAATATCTCTGAGTCAATTTCAGACATCCATGATACTTCCACAGCCAGTAGGAAGGGGGAACCGATTTTCCTGATGGCCAGGAAAATATGTTCCCCACACTTTCATTTAAAAGACAGTACTTTTAAAACATTATTTTATTTTTTATTGTGTGTGTGTGTATGTATACACACACACACACACACACACACACACACACGTGTGTGTCTCATGCATAAGTTTGGACACCGCTTGATAAATATCATATCACAATTATTTTTTTTTATTGAAAAGATGTTAAAGTCTCTTCTGGAAATGGAAAAAGTGCACAATATTTTCAGCAAACATTGATGTATAGTTACATTTTATGTCATAAATTGAACAAAGATATAGAAAAAAAACATTATCGTGGCACTGTACAAAAGTTTGGGCACCCTACATAATCAGTACTTAGTAACTCCTCCTCTGGCAGATATCACAGCTTGTAAACGCTTTTTATAGCCAGGTAAAAGTCTTTCAGTTCCTGTACTTGGGACTTTCTCCCAGTCTTCCTTGCAAAAGGCTTCTAGTTCTGTAATATTCTTTGGTCGTCTTGCATGCACAGCCCTTTTAAGCTCTACCCACAAATTTTCAATGATGTTTAACTCAGGGGACTGTGATGGCCGTTCCAAAACCTTGGAAACCTTGGTAAGCTCGAGTCTCTTGAGGTATTCCATAGTGGATTTCAAGGTATGTTTAGGATCATTGTCCTGTTGTAGAAGCCATCCTCTTTTCAGCTTCAGCTTTTTTACAGATGGTGTGATGTTTGCTTCCAGAATTTGCTGGTATTAAGTGGAATCCTGCAAAGCAAAGCAAAGCAAGTAAAGCTGCTTTGCGATAATGTCAATTGTTAAAAGCGCTATATAAATAAAATTGACTTGACTTGACTTCCCTCCACCCTGCAATGTTTCCTGTGCCACTGGCTGCAACACAACCCCAAAGCATGATAGATCCACCTCCATGCTTAATAGTCAGCAAGGTGTTCTTTTCATGAAATGTTGCTCCTTTTTTTCTCCAAACATGCCTTTGCTGATTGTGGCCAAAGAGTTCTATTGTAACTTTATCAGTCCACAGCACTTGTTTCCAAAACGCATCAGGCTTCTGTAGATGTTCTGTTGCATACTTCTGACATTGGATTTTATGATGGGGACACAGGTAAGGTTTCCTTCTGCTGACTCTTCCATCGCTGCACCATGGAATGGGGCACCACCACTCCTGACTCCTGAGTCTGCTAAATCTTCCTGCAGGTTTTTTGCAGTCAAATGGGGGTTTTGATTTTGATTTGTCTTTCTGACCAGAATATGAGCAGTTCTCTCCAAGAGTTTTCCTGGTCTTCCAGATCTCATCTTGACCTCCACAGTTCCCCTGAACTGCCATCTCTTAATTACATTTCTCACTGTGGAAACTGCAAGTTGACAATGCTTTGCTATCTTCTTGTAGCTTCTCCTGAATTCTGGGCATCAATAACTTTCATTTTCAGAGTCTTACACAGCTGCTTAGAGGAACCCATGGCTGTTGAGTGTCTGCAAGTGTGTGCACAAGGTTTGAAGAGTCATTAGTATTTGTAAAGCTTTGAAATTGGCATTTACTAATGACAGATCTGATGCATGGCAACAGCTAAGAAGCTGATTTAGGTATGAAACCTTGTAAAAAGAATCTGAGACTCTTAGGGTGCCCAAACTTTTGCACAGTGCCACAATAATGTTTTTATTTTTATTTTTGTTCATTTTATGGCATAACAAGTAACTATGCATCAATGTTTGCTGAAAATATTGTGCATTTTTCCTATTTCCAACAGAGACTGTGTTAACATCTTTACAATAAAAAAATCACCAAAATCTGTTATTTATCAAAGGGGTGCCCAAACTTTTGCATAAGACTGTATACATGTTTGTGTGTATGTGTCGGGGTGAGTCTGTTCAAAAGGCTTAGGTACAATGTTATCTGTAATACAAATGTTATATATGTTTATCATGTCTGTTATATACAAAACTATTCATGATTCCAAACCTTAAAATACAATAAATAAGTAATATTCCAAAATAATATTTGCATGTCTGTGAAGTAAGCAACACATTACATGACAAACTAGTTTTCAAAAAAAAAAAAAAAAAAATAATAATAATGTAGGTTCTGCATGAAAATAGAAAGGAGTGAATGTGACGAAGGAAAACACACACACACACACACACACACACACACACACACACACACACACACACACACACACACAGTATGTATTTATGTACAGTACCAGTGAAAAGGATTGACACACCTAACTCAATGTCTTTCTGCTTTGTAATTTCTTTTCTCAAATATAGAACAATAGTGGAGATTTGGTCATTGGATTTGGTACCATTTGTAAATGGTATTAGGGTATTAAGTAACAACCACAACACCGCCAACAGTCAGCTGTTATTTTTTACATGGGGCACAGGTAACACAATTCACAGAATGTTTTTAAAAGCACTGTCTTTTGAATTGTAGTATGGGGAACTCCCTACTGGCAATGGAAGTATCATGGATGTCTGAAATTCACTCAGAGACATGTGTACATGGGGCAAAGGTAACACGATGCACAGAATGTTTTAAAATACACTGTCTTTTAAATAAAAGTATGGTGAACATATTTTCCTGAGAATCAGGGAAATCTGTTTCCCCCATCTTACTGGCTGTGGAAGTATCAGGGATGACTGAAACTGACTCAGAGATGTGTGTGCCTGTAGTAAAGATAAAATAGTGGTCATGTTTTTCAAAAACGCTGTCTTTTAATTTAAATATGGGAAACATATTTTCCTGGGCATCAGGAAAATCTGTTTCCCCCTTCCTACTGGCCGTGGAAGTATCAGGGATGTCTGAAATTCACTCAGAGACATGTGTACATGTGGCAAAGGTAACACAATGCACAGGATGTTTTAAAAGACACTGTCTTTTAAGAGACATGTGTGCTTAGGTAATACAGTGAGATGTGTTTTTTAACACTGTAATTTAAACAAGACTCCGGAAAATCAATTCTCATAACAATCAAATTAGCTGGATTTGATTGTTGTGGATTTGTCCTGATCTTGGATTGTTTCATTCTTCGATGCGCATCTCGCACTTGCTGCCATAGCAACATGTGCGTAAGCTTAAACCTGCTCGGAAGTAGGTTTATTTCATCTAAACGGAATTTAGGCTGCGCTCCTGGCAAGTTTTGATTTCTTGAAATGGCGAGGTCACATCTGATTGGTTAAAGAGCATGACTGACGCGGACTGACTCACGTGGGAAAAGAAAAGTATCTTGCATATATACATGGATTGATGTATTTAAACATATTAAATATAGTATATGTACACGTGTGTGTGGCTGTGGTCATCATTCGTGTGTTAATCTCCAGGTGTGTCTAATAATATGTAACATTATATCCCCCGATTACGTCTATTACTTCTTCTTACTATACTTGTTCTTGTACACTATAAACCCGATTAATTTGGCCCTTAAAAATAATTGAGGTAATCAGTTACATAATTTTTTTTTAAGTAATGATGTTTCCAATTTTAAGTAAACAGAACTATAAAATTTAGAGTTTGTTGAACTTGTTGCAAATCAAATAAATTGTTGCTGCTTTCACCACAGCAGACCGGCCCGGGAATCGAACACTTATATAGATGCAATCGGGGGATAAAATGTTGCATATTATTAGACACACACACAGATTAACACACGAATGATGACCACAGCCACACACATGTATACATATACATACTATATATCCATCCATATATACATGCAAGATAGAGTTTGATTTGGCATGAAAAAGTATCTATCCATCAGTTAAACATTAATGAAATTATAACAGATCCCAGACCCCAAGCATATATCTGACTTCTGTTGCTCATTTTAAAAACGTTTATATACATCAGAATATTTTGAGACAGATGCTTTAGTATTCTTGAACCCGTTACAAACACTCCTCAAATTGATGCATCAGAAAAAATCCCTTTGTGATCTTCCATTGTCATCAACAGAGGTTATCAGTTGCATAGATGTTCTTAAAGACAACAAATCTCCTGGAACAGATGGCCTAACTTCTGAATTTTATAAATGATTTCCCCAACAGATGGCACCCTTCTTATTGAAAGTATTTAATGAGAGTATTTCAATTAGTATCTTACATTGGAGCATGACCTAAGGTCTGATTACATTGATCCCAAGGCCACATAAAGATATACTTTACTTTGACAATTGGCGTCCAATTTGCTTATTAAACAATGATTATAATTTTTTTGCCCAAATATTTGCCAGAAGAATGAAAAAGGATCTTTGAGTCCATAATAGATGAAGCCCAATCAGTGTTTATGCCAAATAGATATATATCAAACCATATCAGATGATCATCGATTTAATTGATTACTCCTATTTAATACCAGTTAATCGCGTTTTATTTTTCTTAGATTTTTTAAAAGGTTTTTGAAACTGTTAAAATTATTTTTTCCTTGGTTGACATTTGATTTAGTAGATAAAACTATTTTGTTTTCAAAAATCTCCCAAAAATGTTCACATAATATAAATAGATTGTCATAGTATAAGAAAATGTGAATAACTCAATTTTGACAAAAAAACAACAACCTTATAATCCCAAGGTGACAATTTGTTAATTATAAAATAAATGTAACAAACACTCTGTAAAACATTAAAACTAAGAGATCCCTGTAAATCACTTTTCGTATATATTGTGTGTGTGTTTTATATATTTATATATACACATATCCACATTTTATAATTTTATAAAAGTAATAATATTGAATAAAACGGTTGTGCCCTCTACAGAACAGATGGCCACATATTTTAATTTTATAATAGATTGAAATGACCTGAAAGTTACTGAAATAAACTAATTACAATTTAATATTTAAAATATTAATAAATATGCAACGTGATAATATGCAATCACATTGACACTAACGGTAACAACATTTATTTATTTATTTAAAATATGAACGTTTATAATATGAATATTATCCATATTTCAGTCAGACAGTAATTTGCAGACGGCCCCTAACTGGCGCAGTAGGCGAGGTGCTTTTGCCGGACTCGGTAAGCGAATCTCTGCCACAAATCGGAATCTGGAAGCCGGAGCTCGAATAGCCAACGTCCAACTTCAAACCAACTTCACTGCGGTCATACAGTGCCGATGCTTCGAATCGTGTGTCGAGAAATCCAGAAACTATTTAGTAAATGGCGTACCGAAGCTTGTATTGTTTACGGCAACTGACATCATGAAGACACCTCGCTGCGATTGGCAGTTCAGGAAATGGTTAGAATCTGGCCACCATGTACTGACATTTATAAAGCCCAATGAATCTCGTCACAATTCGTAGGTAGGCAACCACCAGTTGCACGAGCACATGCAATGCGACTAAGAAGATGAAATAAGAAGAAAAGAAGAAGAAGGTGCTTAAAGCCAGGGTTACTGAAGAGAGAAAAGAATTCACTGTCCCTCTCTCTCATATGACAGAAATTATGAAATATTAATGTAATTAAGGAGGGTCACTTTGGGATGTGTGCTACTACCATGGAACATTGATCAAAATGTAACAGGCACGAAAATCTTACACACACTATTTACAAACAAGCACAAGCATGTTAATAGGGGGAGACAACAACAGATGGTTTTAATGCACTATTATATTGAAAAATAGAATAGTGCATTAAAATAGAAAAATGCATAGTTTAATAAAAATCATGTATTATGCCCATGCCCAAACTAGGCCAAGTAAGCTTTGAGAGGATCACATACAGTACTGGTAAAATGACTATGAACACATCTGCTCGTCCTACATGCTTTGACCAGTAGGGGGGGTTTGTGAGCAAATGCAGTCTGGTATATAATGGTATACACTCACCTAAAAGATTATTAGGAACACCATAGTAATACAGGGTTTGACCCGCTTTCGCCTTCAGAACTGCCTTAATTCTATGTGGCATTGATTCAACAAATTGCTGAAAGCATTCTTTAGAAACGTTGGCCCGTATTGATAGGAGAGCATCTTGCAGTTGATGGAGATTTGTGGGATGCACATCCAGGGCACGAAGCTCCCGTTCCACCACATCCCAAAGATGCTCTATTGGGTTGAGATCTGGTGACTGTGGGGGCCATTTTAGTACAGTGAACTCATTGTCATGTTCAAGAAACCAATTTGAAATGATTCGAGCTTTGTGACATGGTGCATTATCCTGCTGGAAGTAGCCATCAGAGGATGGGTACATGGTGGTCATAAAGGGATGGACATGGTCAGAAACAATGCTCAGGTAGGCCGTGGCATTTAAACGATGCCCAATTG